>JBDFRD010586376.1:0-16936 GCA_039654405.1 Bullina lineata | reverse complement strand
GCGAAGGGCACAAAGGGACTGCGGTCTTTCTCCCACGATTTTCGTCCGCGGTCGGTAAAATGAAAGACTTTTCATCGTTCCAGCCTTTGGCTAGTAAATTCCATCTTGCGCAGTCGATTTGCTCATTTGGGAGAGAATTTTGCTTTCCGTTTCCGCATTGGACAGGTTTCCGTTTTATGCAGATCAAATATATATAGGAATTAATCACGAGGGGAAAAATAAGATTCCATCTCGGCAGGTTTCCGTCTTAGACAGCATTCCGTCTAGGCAGGTGTGACTGTACTCTTTCTTTCCACCCAGGTGCAAATTGGGTATTGGTAGAGTCTATATTTTCTGAAGAAGTAAACTTACAGGACTATCGTTCTATCTCAAAGGCTTTACGTTTCATCTGCTTATACAGTGTAGTACTCGAGATGCACGCTCATTCTTCATTCAAGAGATTTGAAAGAATCTATTGCTTAGCCATAACTTGTGCAGGACATTATAACAAGTTTTTGCTTTCTAATGGGGCAGTATATAATTTGGATCCAGTAACCCAGAATCTCACTGAAATAAAGTCACTTTTCTTACAAAATTAGTAATAAATCCATTTAATTTAATAGGAAATGTCTCTTCATTAAAACCATTTATTTATTGATTCTTGCTTTTTCTTATAACTAACACAAGGCTGTTTGAACTTTTCCCGAAACTATGCAGTTTCAGTTGGATTTGAATCTTAATCATTAAGGCATTAAGCTAGAATAAATTATTTTAAGAGATAACAGTTTTAGTACTGTGGGATGCCTTTCTGCCGGGCATGGTGCATTTCACAGACAAGCCATTTCCAACATCCTATATTATGTGTCTTTTGCAATTGTTGATAGTTACAGAATTGTGTCAGTAATATGAACATTTTACAAGAGCACAGAGCCTACGTATACAATGTAGTTTCAGTTTGGCTTTCAACAACTGAGACAGAAAAGTAAATTTTGTGTGTCGTAACTGTTTTTAAATGGTGATGTCATGGCTCACTGGTTAGGGTTAGTGGACAAGGAAAGTCGCGGGTTTGAATCTCGATGGTGCAGAAGCTGGTGTTGTGCTTTCACGAAAAAAACTTTATAATTTCCCCAGCATATTCTGCTGGAGAAGTAATCCTATGGCTAAAATCCTGACAATTGGCCAACTCGATGTGAATATTTCAAATGATTTATTATAACTCGGTAAAGAGTGGACTAGGGATGTGGCATGTTGCCTAAGAAACGTGTAAACAGAAAATGTGATCCGAAAATTAAAAAAAAACAGTTTAATGCAGCACAGTACAGATTTACTCATCAGCAGATTGAAGTTGCATTAAATAATTTGTGCCTGTTTGTCCTATTTCCTTTCTTTTTCACTGAATCACCATTTTGGTTACTCATCCATGCATTAAAGCTGTAAATTAAAGATCTCGAAGAGGAAATTTATACGGCTTTGCTGTAAGTTTGAAATCTGATAAAACCTTTTGTAATCTATTCATTGAACTGCTGTCCATGCTGTCAGTATATAATTCCGTTAAATCGGGTGTCAGTAAGTAATTATAATAACATAAAAAGTTAAACAAGTTGACTAATGACAAAAATGAAACACCAACACACACAAATTCACAGAAATACAATTATAACTTTAATCCATAGGCCATGAAAGATCTGGGTATGATCAACAACAATAAATGAAAAGAAACGGTTGAAAATTGTAATCAAAGTTTCATTAACCTAAAAAAAAAGTAGCACTGATGATCAAATTTACTGTGGATAATCACAAGAAATGAACTCATAGAAAATTGAAATTTAGAACCAAAGAAAACCTACAATAGAGCAAAAATAAAAGTTGATAGAAAATTAATTTGAGATGCAGATCTCAACTTTGGAATTTTGAATTTCTGGAAAGACTAAATTCAAAACTTTTCTGAGCATTCTTCTTATTATGGATGGAATTTTTTTCACACTTTTCACTGAAAATCCAGATTTTCTCAGATAAAATTTCCTCATTACTTATGAAATTTATGGATTCTGAAAAATGTCTAAAAATAAAATCAAGAGAGATGCGAAAAAGGATTATGCACAAGTTCCATGGAAATTGAAAAGGGAGACCCAATTTCTTTCTTTCATTTTTTCCCCGCACTTGTAGCATCCTTTTTATTTATTTGAAGAAGTCAATTTATGAACTCGAGCAGAACCTGTGAATCTTTAGACCATTTTTATATAAAGTATCGAGGCATAGAAGAAAATTAGAGGAAAAATCAGTAAGTCAAGAAGCAGATAACCACAAATTTAAGTTTCTTTCAATAAAAATTGTCAAACACACTCTACTTTTTCATGGAATTTAAGAAATAAATAATTTGTTGGTAAATCTATAGATTATGGATTCTGAACATGTTCACTTTCACAATAATTTTATACTTTCATGACCTGACTCATCAAAAAAAAAAAAAAAAAAAGGTTTTTTTTTCAATGTTTCCAGGCTAGATAATGTTTGATTATTCCGTCAAAAATAGTGTCTTCTCATTTTTCACCTTATGCACAAACAAGGCCTTTTTCGCTAATTTCACCAACTTTTCTAGAAAACTTCAGGGACATCTTTTTCCTGTAGTCTTAGGACAATTTTCACCACATTTGTGAACAAATATAATTAGAAATCCAACACATAATGGCAACTTACTACAGCACAGAAAGCAAACGGCAGTCCATTTTAACACAAAAGAATTATCTTCATCTACACTGAGCGCCATTAAAAATGCCTCATTTTTATTTTTTCATAAATGGTGCTGACCGCACTTTATGGTGAAAACTACTCACTGTGCGCCGTTTATTGTCTGACATCTGTATGCGCATTGTCTTGGTTGTCTTGACAACTCACTTTGAGCGCTATGCATTGCATATGCAAAACACACTTCTCAATGTTTTATCATTCAGTTTAGCTATAAGTGCGAGATTATTCTTCGCTTGGTATTCATTTACGTTTGGTAGAGAGGAAAAGCACATTAGAAGTTCTAAATGTTTTCATTGTAAGCCGTAACACCATGCCAAGATTGAGCAATGAGGAACGCAATCGCGCTGTTGGGATGCTTCACACTGGTCTAAGTCTTAAGTCAAAGATGAGTAGCAGCCTTCTTCAAAGTGAACCAGCAAATGATCAGTCGGCTTTATGAAAGGCTACAGACAACTGGAAGTGTGTCTGATCCGCCAAGGACAGGACAGCCACGAGTGACAACACCACGACAAGACCAACACATTGTGCTCTGTTATCTGAGAGACTGCTTTCTTCCTGCCACAGTGACTGCCAGAAATACACGAGAAACTCGAGGCGTAATTGTAAGTGCCAATACCATTCGACGACGTCTTCATTTGGTGTACCCAGTATGGGAGAATGAGCCGAGATGGACATTAAGAGACTGGGGTGGTGTCTGTTCTGATGAATCCAGGTTTTGTGTGAGCCATGTTAACTACAAAGAATTTGGCGAAGACCCAGAGAGCGATATGCAGACTGCTGCGTTCAAGAACGAGACAGATGGGGCGCCTGTAGTGTGACAATAACATGTGTATGGGCAGGGATAAGCAGTGAAGTCAGAACACCTCTGCATATTGTTAACGGAAATGTCAACACAGCGACATTATCGGAGGGATGTATTGCAGGGTCATGTTGTTCCTCTTTTCCATAACCATCAGTATGCATGGGCGCATGTTGCATGTGAGTGTATTGCGTTTCTGGAACAGCAGCCGTTCAATGTGATGCAGTGGCCTCCTTATTCACCTGGCTTGAACCCGACTACACAATTATGGGATGAACTAGGACGCAGAGTTTACATGAACCATCAGATCAACACTGTGCAGGAACTGAGAGACGCACTGACTGTAGACTGGATGAACATTCCACGGGTATCAGATGTCTGATTCGTTCAATGAGAAGGAGACGTGCGACAATTGCAATATCAGGCGGCCACACGCCCTGTTGAATCCAGTGCATATTTTGAAAAAGGTAGGTAAGTTTTACAATTTTAAAAATCACACCTTTTCACAGGAAGTAAACACAGTTACTTTTCACATTGTGTGGAGAATATATGTATACATATTTTACACCAAATTGTATTTTAATCGGTTTACTAGTTTTTTGACAAAACCCATTTCATTAGGTGAGGCGTTTTAATGGCGCTCAGTATATTAACTGTTACCTTCAAACATAAAGAGATCACAGAAACAACTGATGCTCTCTGATAAGGAAACCTTACACACGAGACATGCTGTTGTCAGTTTTGTGATTCAAATGCTTTTTTTTATTCTAAGGTAAAAAAAACATTAGAACAAGTCAAATACAGACCATGTTTCTATCCTAATAAGTTTAATTTTACTTGTAGTATTGGAATTAATAATTTCTAAGTTCTACGAAAATTGATTGACTGTACAATGTATTTTCTACTTTGAGAATCATGTATAGTCTGCATGGCGATAAAAAATACATGGTAAAATCGAGGATCATTTGGCAGAGTACATTTCCTCAACTGTTCAAGTGCCAAGCTATGGGGGTGAAAATATGGATAAGAAGACATTGTATTGTTTCCATTGTGTGATATCACAGACAATATGAAATATCAGCTCAAACTGAGTTTCTCACTAGATGCCTATTGACTAATTTGTGCATTACCACTGCCAGAGTGTAAAAATAAAACAGAACTAGGAAAGAACATTTAAACTTGATAAAGTATGGACAATAGGGGTTTTCTATACATGTTTTTTTAAAGGGTGTGAGGATGGGATTGGGGGATATTGAGGCGGTAGAGTACATCATGGTAATAATGGCACATGCTGAAATTGTCAACACCTGCATGTCAAACACTACATTTTAAATTATGAAATCTAAATAGTATATTAAAAGACCATTTTCAGTCAAACTTCATTTTTTTTTACTAACAGCACATGGAAAAAGACGACCACAGTGCAGCTTCTGAAAGGGAAAAGGAAACAAAAATGACCAGATAAATATTGGCAAATGCCAAATTTCAAACAGTCTGAAAATTTTAAAGAACTTCTGAAGTGCTACATATGAAAATCCTTATATGACTAAAATAACATTCAAAGTCAATACATGTATTACTATTATTCCCATATGGTAAGGCTCTTTTCGACTTTTACAGACGATGAAAGCAGCTATAGTGCTGCTTTGCCTGGGCAGCCTCTTACTCTTAGAAATAATGCTTTGCCCAGAGGCACTGTTCCTCTTTTGGTCATTCTAGTTTTATTCCAAAGGAAAGACACGGTAAATACGTTTCGAACTACAGTCGAACCTGCCCAAGATGGAAACGGATGGAAAGGGGAAAATGTTTCCGTCTTAGGCAGGGTCATTGCTAGGAGACTTGTATAGTCTTAAATAGCCTAGAATAAATGTGATTGGTTCTCGGGATTTTCCTCCGTCAGCGATATCGGACCTGCAAGCATCCAGGACCGGAAAGCTGACATTAAACAAAGAAACCAAGAATATGATTGGTTCTCCGTCGGCGATATCAGACCTACAAGCATCCAGGACCTGAAAACCGATGTTAAATAACGCAAAGAAGTCAGTGATTGATTCTTCGGATGCAAAACAAGTGAGTGGCGACGGGATCATGGCCCTGTTTTATTTTACTTTACTAAAAATCAAGGGCTCATTTTTGCTGGCCACCATGCTCTGGTTTTATATCACACGGTATCGACACTCGTGATTAGTTACTCTAAAGTCGCATGCCTCGGTACCAAACTGCCTGTAGCCAAGCACAATGGCTCCGTAGATCTAGCAGCGAGGGCCACAAAGGGATTGCAGCCTTTCTCCCACGGTTGGTAAAATGAAAGAGTTTTCATCGTCCAGTATGAGTTTCAAAGGATCTTGGAGCTAGTCAATTCCGTCTTGCACAGATCATTTGCCCAATTGGGAGAGTATTTTGCTTTCCATTTCCGCGTTGGACAACTTTCCATTTTATACAGGTCAAATATTCAGGAATTAATCATAGGGGGAAAAATAAGACTCCATCTTGACAAGTTACTGTTTTAGACAGATTTCCGTCTAGGCAGGTTCGAATATAGTCTGACCTGAAAGGGAGAGAGTCTGATAGAGAGTGAGACGTTCATGGGTAGAATTTTGAAATTTAGAATCACTATTATATTCTCATACTACGATTACTTCCTTTACAATGCCTGGTGTAATATGCAAAATATTCATGTCTATGCATTCCAGAGCACATGCTGTTCTAATTGACAATCTGCCTTTGCACAGAATTATATGTCAAGCAGACACAAAATGAGTTGAATTCTGGTTGAGATTTAAATGTTGGAGACATGCAGTAAATTAAGCATCACAGATTTTAGAGAATTAAAAGATCGACAACAACAGTGAAAAATATACAACTCCACCAGACATTAATTGTAATATAAAAATCAAATTAAATAGTAATTCGTTAAAACAGCATCATATTACAACTTTTTTTCTTTTTTTTTTTTAGATTTCTGGAGTCCAGAAAACTTTTTGAAAGAATAGTGCACACAATTTAACAATGAAAAGTAGTATTGAACATATGTGAGGGAAAAAAAATATCTAAGACAAATTAAAGCAAAAACAATCCATTTCAATAATTTTATTCATTGATCATAATTTTTCTCCAATAGTTCCCATTCTCATTGCCAAAAATGCTCGGATTCTAACATTAAAATTTTTTTTTCGAAAAGCAAGTGTATCAATTTATGCTAAAATTTGTCTGCCACTTAAAAAAAAAATCCCATGAAGCTAGAAACATTCCCAATGAACTTTTGATTTCCAAGCAAAGTTTTTTTTAAACTTGACAAATATTTAACAAGCTTGAAGGGTACCACATCAATTTTTCATGTTATAACAACTTAATTTCTTTTATTTTGTGTAATTTTTTGTATTCTTTTAACTGGTCAAATGTCATCATCTGCAAAGATCATCTTCTGCTATTGCAGCACAAGCTTATTGCCAGATCCACAATCTTTGCGTGTTTGCTTATTCAAGTTCGTAAGAGCTTGTTACTACATGTATTTACTTGAAAGAAATTAGAACTTTTAATTAAAAAAATTAATAGCCAAGTTTATGTCTTACATTAATTAAAGAAAAATAAAAAGTAGCATCTAGTACAAAACTGCATCTCAAGAGAGAGACTCGGAGATAATATTAGTATTTGCAACAGTATGTACACTATATTTTACTTGAGATTAAGAAATCTTTACTTCTGAAATATCTTGGATGGACTATTACTATAAAAGGTTTTCAAGAACATTTCAGAAAATCAAAAATGAAACATGTTAAGGGTAGGAAAAATCAAGTTCTGCAATGTTTTCATGGGATGCACTGGAGTTGGCATTGCCCAGAATCATGCCTAAAGAATCAGACTCTTCCTTGCTTGGGGTGGACAATAAGTTCAAAGCCATTTGAATGTCATGGTGATCTGTGCCTTCCTTTTCTCTTTCCATAATGCCATTCACAAGATTTGAAGTCAGCAGCTGAGAATCTGTTGAGGACACAGAAAACTGTGAAGTACGATTCATGTACTGATTAAAAAAAAAAAAAAATTAGTGCTAGTGAACAATGCCTATCATTCAGCTACTAAAAGTAGAATTTGATGGACGACATGTGAAACTGGGATCAACGTACTGACTTGAACTTACTGACAAGGACTAAACAAAAATTAGAAACTCAGGCGGCTAAAATCCCTTGAGTAACAAAAAGAAACCTAGGATAAATTCTGCAATCGCGGAACAAAATCTATACCTATTATCCTAATCACTCACTCATGCCCTTCGCCCCCACTGGGGGCCCATCTTCTTGGTGTCAGTGTCCAGGTCACGTCGCCAAGTATTCTTAAGCCGCTCTCTCTTCCTTTTTCAGTGGGGTTTCCACTTGAGGGTCTTATAATGTTGGTGGCTGGCTTGCGCAGAGTGTGGCCTATTTTCTCTCCGGCTGGCTTTTGTCTTGTCTGCTGCCATAGTTCTTTATGCTGATCTTGTCGTATATGGAGATTTGTCTAAGACAGTTGTTGATGAAAGTCTGGATCTTCTTGGTTGTGGTGGTGGTGGTTCTCCGTGTTTCGGCTCTATATAGCAGCACTGCTTTGACGTTGATGTTGAAGAACCTGATCTTGGTATTGACTGATAGGTCTCTAGAAGCCCAGATGTTCTTTAGCAGCCGGAAAGCTATCCTGGCCTTGTTGGTCTTCACGTCTGCGTCTGTCCCTCCCTGTGAGTTGACGATGCTGCCAAGGTAGGTGAAACTATTCCCCTCTTCTATCTCTCCACCCTCTAGTGTGATGTGGGATGTGCTGATGGTGTTTGCTTTCAGAACCTTGCTCTTCCCTCAGTGGATATTCAGGTCCAGCCTGGATCAGTTCTTAGCCACATTGCTGGTCTTTTCCTGCATTTGCTGCTGATTACCCTAATCAGTGAGGTATTATCTCTACTTCCTACTTGACCAAGAAGAGGTTGTCCAGGTAAGATGTGTTCCTGAAACCTCAAACTCTCTGACACAGGAGAAAAAAAATTGAAAGCTCAGATGTGGGACTGAGATTTGACACAAAGCAAGGTAGACCGTTTACTTCTTAGACTGGATGACATCATTCCACTAGTTCCCTCCAAATAGTGTTACATGGACAAATGAAGCTGCCATTTTTGTAGGGCTGGTTAAGTGACTGAAAGATGACAATACCTTGTTCAAATGCACATTCAATAAATTGCTTCTCATCCTAATGCAGGGTTTAATTCTGCCAAGGAAAATACAGAATCCCAGGCATCTTTAAATGGTATCTTTAAGGTAAGGTGTTATCTGTTTCATCCTCTTTGACCAAAACAGAAGTTGTCTGAGTCAGATCCTTAACTGGAGCAAATTATGAATGGAACATAAATTCAACACCCCAGAAGTATAGTTTGCAAAGAAAAAGAAGAAAAAAAAGGGACAGTACCTAGTCGACGAGGCATCATCTCTGATTCATCTTTGACCAAGAAGAGATTATCCAAGTCTGCTGTGCCAGTAAAGCCCTCTGTATCCAAAGTGTTGGGTGGGTGAACCGGAGGTGAACATGCAGTCATCTTCAGGGTCTTGTGAGAACTGTCAGAGCATGAGGTTTCTGGCACAAGATGCGGGATTCTATCCTCCATTCCTACCATCACACCAGGGAAGATGAAAGTGGTGTTCCCTTCATCTAGTACCAAAGACACGAAATATATTATATACATCTTTGTGTCTATGTTTTTGTATAATGTATACAAGCATTATACACATTTTTTAGTTTTCATGTTATGGGTCAATATGATCATTTGTGAAATCATATAGTAAGACATTTAAAAATTATGAGTTCTCTTTTGACAACAGGAATCTTTTAAAAATATTTAATGATTTAATGCTTTGCAAGTATATATATTTTTACTTCTTGTTTTTTGTTTTTCATCACAAACTCCAAAAAATTGGTTACATTAAATTGTTGTGTCATAAAAGATTAAAAAATAATGGAGAAATGACTCCTCTCAAAGCACAGAATATCATAAAACACCTACCGTCTGAGTCAAACTTTCTTTTCTTTTGAGGGCTACAGGGGGTCATCACAGAAGAACTTGGTAGATTTTCAACTTCTGAAACGAATAAACATTAATTGCATAATAAAACTGATTTATCTTCATTAATTCTGGTTACAATATTCTGCTCAGTTTCTAAAATGCAAAGAATGAATGTGCTAAAAACATTTGTAATCATCATTGTCAGCATGAGTATCTTGGTTGAATCTTCATTGCTCTTGTAAAAAAGATTCAACGAAAATTAATTATTCACAACATTATCCTTACTGTGCCTTCCTAGACATATGTTCCATTTAATCAAAACATGTTGAGCTGAGTCTTTCTCCTAATCTCTCAGAACGGCAGTCTTACAAAAATAAGCAAAGTAGAAAACTATTCAATGGACAAAGTTTATCATGTTATAAAGGTGTTTCCTCTTAAAGAGTAAAAGCTTTTCAGAGTCATCTTAAAATTGATTAAAAAATATTCTGACTGACACACCAGTGAACAAATGGGTGTTAGAAAACTAAGATTATCAACAAGTACTAGTTTACAAATTAAATAGAATAGGCCATTTCATGCTTATAAAGGTGGTGCAGCGGCAGATATTTCATGACATTGGACTTCCAATCCAAGGGTCCTGAGTTCAAATCTGGGCGATTGTATTGTGTCCTTAGAATTAGAAATGACACTTTACACCATATTTCTTCTCTCTACCCAGGTACAAATTGGGTATCGGCACATTTTGTTAGGGAAGTAAACCTATGACAGACTAGCCTCCTGTCTAAGAGAGATGTAAAAATATCATTTGTTCCACTTCACCAAGATAAGCTCCGGCTTTACCTAGCATCTATATGTTTTTAAAAACCCCAAATGAAAAAAAAAATTCCAAGCATTATACAACATGGCCATAACAATGTGTCAATGAACTAGCAGAGATTATATATATATATAATGAAAGGGGACTGACATAATCATATGAATACATGCAGTAAACTGAGTGTAGCTGTTGTATCATGCAATATAAATATATGACCCAAAAAAAGAACTAGAACATTTAGATCTATGTAAAGTGGTAAGTTGTATTTATGTTACCTTTGTCCTTTTCTACCAGATCAGTATTGTCTGCCTCAAAGATTTGTCCTTGTCCCTCTCCATCCAGTGTTACACTGTCCTCAAGACTGGCACTTGCACTGCACACCTTGCTTGGAACCATCATGGCAGAGGTATTAAAACTTGAGTTTGAATAGCTTGGCTGAGAAACTTTTGCAGGGGCCAAACTTTCAAGCGACTGTGAGAAAAATACATTGGATGGGTGTGACTGGGGCCCCAGCACTGTGGCACTGGGCTGGCTCCAGATATTCTTAGATGACATGTTGACTAGGATAGTGTTGGGAAGGAGCTTGCTTTTCCCAACAAAATGACCCGGTTTTTCCTTTGGAAAAGGTATCGGTTTGTACCGCATCGTTAAGGGTCGTTTCAGCAGGCTCATTCTACTTCTCTTCTGGCCATTCTTTGACCCTGGAGGTCGTCCTCGTCTAACAGCTGAAGATGTTTGAAGTTTGGGGGACATGTTTAACTGGCTCTGTACGTATTTCGTAGCATCAGGCACACCAGTGCTGAAAGGGCCGGTTTGGTTGTGCTGGTGCAAAACCTCATGGGTCTTGAACTGTTGAGAAGGGGCAGAGTATGTCATGGTGCAGTTGGTGTTGGTAAAATGCAAAGCTTGAGATCCTTGCCATTTCTTTTCCACAGAATGGTGCAGCTGTCTCTTAGTAGGACAAGCCCCAAACTGCTGAGTAGCAGTCACCGGATCTTTCCACTGAGGCATGCCGGTGTGAGAAAAGGTAATCAACTCACAGATGTAGTGGAAGTATGGCGTGATCAGCTCAATTAATGCTATTATATTATTGTTGTACAAGTCAGTGAGAACACCCATGGTAACAAAGCATCGACTGTTACTGCCTTCTGTCCATTTTTGCAAGGTTCGGCCAACAGTGACAACCGTGTCAGCTAGTTTCAAGATGCACAAGTTTAAGCGCCCCAATTTGGAGTCATGTTCACACTTTACTCTCTTATATGTACTGAAGTTCACATCAGAGAGAGTCTTCTCTGCATTGCACAAGAGTGTCAGTGTCGAGGAAAGATTCTGTAGGGGTTTATTCAATGGTTCAAATAAGGAAAGACTTTTAATTCGCTTAGACAAAAATGTCAGGCTTAGGTTATTGCCACCGGTTTCAGTGCCATCTTTGCATGGACTGTCACAATTGAAGTCTCTCTGAAATTTAAAAAAAGGGCTGTTTGGGAACGGTAGGGCTTCCCCAGGCCTTTCCTCTGCTGTATCAGAAACATTGCCATTTTTTGAGTTGATAGATTCTGCACTTTTTGATTCAGCTATTATTTCAGAAGCCAAACTGCTGTTGTGAGCTTTATCTAGACATTCTCGGTTAGGATAGCGTACAATAGGTATAATGTATTCAGTGTTAAGCTGTTGTGGAATTCCCTGTGGAAGATTATTGGTTAGATAAACAACACTGGGATCTCCTTTAGTCTCTCCAGCTGATGCAATAGCAGGTGCAATCTGACTCTGCTGAAGCCTTGCCTGACATTCATCCTGTGCAGACTTTTCAAATTCAGTCTTAATGTGCTCATCGTTGCTTGGGCTTCCATTCATGCTCAAATCCTGCAGTGCTCCAGGAATCTTGGAGATGGCCTTCATATCATCCCATAATGGATTCTCTGGCAAATTTTCACCGCTGCTAGATGTTTTGGCACTTTTATTTCCATCCGTGTCTTTGTCACTACCAGGACTGCTACCAGCTTTTGACAAGCTATCCCCTAAAATATTGGACTTCTCCTCTTCCATCTGTCTGTCATTTCTGTTCAAGGATCCCTTCATGTCAATAAATTCTTTTGGGCTTTGAATACTGCAGCTACTTTCCCTATACGTTTTCTCTATAACCACTGAAGAGTTGACAGGCCGTGACTCATTGAGGAAAGAACTCTGCCGTTCAAAAAAGATATTATCTTCAACAGGGTAGATGTGCATATTGCGCAGCATCATTTTACACAGCTCTTTCAGAGTTGGAAAAGGCCCCATCTTAGACACATTGAGAGTTGTAATGATATGACCTTTGACATCGAGATGAGGATGGCAGTCAAAGCGGTTGGTTGGGGATCCAGATTTTGTATTGACAAGAGTATAAGATGAATGGGGAGACAAATGTCCATACCCAGCTAGAAAAGTTGGCTGTGCAAGTTTCTTGAGTAAAGGATCACCAAAATTTGGATGCTTTTCTGCTGAGCAATACATCTGAGCTGAAGTTTGAATGTCTTGCTCTTCTGCTTTACCTTGGGCATTATTCAACTTCCCATTCGTAATCCATACAGGGGGAACTACATATATGTCCTCCACTCGTTTCCCACTAGGCATGTCAATAGTCTTCATAAATGCCAACTTCTGATCATCTGGACTATTCTTTACAATGTCTGCTTTTGGAGACATTGCTTTCTCATTGGTGTATAAGGAAGTTTTCTCATTTTTATCTGCTTCTGCTAAATTCAAGGTTGCTGTTTTCTGTCTACATACTAATTTCACCATCTGGATTTGAGATGAACTTTCCTTGCCTGGACACGAGCGCATGTAAAACTCATCAGGGAAAGGCCGCATCATAGCTTTTCGTCTGCGACTCTTACGTGGTTTTGACTGATTTGGTCGAACAGCACCAGTTGCATCATGGTACCACTCAAAGTGTGTCATGGGTTCTTTATTCAGTTTGGGGAATTCTGGAACGCCTAAGGCATGTACAACCCTCTCTTCTCCCACAGACAAGCAGTGCTCCGGCCTCACACCATTCAGTGCTTCAGAACCTGCATTTTGGGAATACAACTGACCAGGAACTGACTGAACACTTTCTGTATTCCCAACTGGATACTCATTCCTGGAACTTGTTTCAAGAGTTCCTATAGGCAGCATGTCACAATACAAGTTTTTTCCTGAGATAACTGTGTCTGATGAAGACTGCGATAACCTTCCCACATCTGTATCAGAACCACTTCTGAAATTTAAACTGTGCGTATTCAGAAAAATAACATTACTCTCTTCTCCATTGTTGTTAATTTGAAATGATGGTTCACTTTCGACAGCCTCAGATTTGCTCTTGGTGGCATCCACACTACCATCAAAAGAAAATTCAAAGTTATCTCCCAGCATCTTCAGTAAAGATTTCAAATTCATGTCAGGGGAAGCATGCAGATTGTGTTGCAATATTGTGCTGTCTTTTACTTCATGTCCACACAAATGCTCTACAGCAATAGCTGCCACAGTTGTATCTGGTGTGTCAACTTTCTTTGAGCTGCTGGCAATACTTTCATCTGTCTCAATTTTGCTGTTCTCACAGACATCCCTACATTCTGTACTAACATTCAGTGATAAAGATTCTTCCATGCTTTGCTTCAATTTCAATTTCATGTTATTTTTAAGTATTTCCTTGAAGTTTACTTTTAATTTACAGACAGCTTTGTTATATTGTTATCATGATGAACGCACAACTCTTCAGATTCAGATGTTTCAGTCCTCATCATTAACTGATGAACAGTACAACCCTGCAAGAAAACATAAAATCAGGTGAAATAAGATTAAGAATGCTCCGTCCCACATCATTTACGTGAAGCAAGATTCAACACTTAAAAAACCCCCAGTACAATAAAATATGTTTTACAGTAAAGCACACTAATTCAAAATCAGTGAGTCTGCTTCAGATCATTTAATCTCACTGATTTTGAGACCAGGTGTGAAACGAGTGTTGGTTCAAGAGAAATTAAACGCACTATAATGCTAAAATGCATCAAGTGGTTCAAATAAAACATGCTGATGGAGGCTGCTTCCCAAATGTTACAAACTCCTTTGCTTCTATATGGAGCAATGACAAACTGCTAACATCACTTTTGAAGAATCATACATTTTCATAAAAAGCTTGATATTGTAAAATTATTTAATCATCTAGCTTTTGCTGTGGTGGTTACAAGAGAGCAAAAACAAAAGAGGATAGAGTGAAGGAGAAACTGAAATAGAATACATAATGGAAGGACAGAAGAATAACAGAGGAAAATAGTGATTGAAGGAGCAGAAACAAAATGTGGGTAATCACATGGAAGGAATGATAGAGGTAAGAAACATTTTAAGGGAAGAAAAGAGAGAATTATCATTCTGCTTACTCTTGAGATTTTGAAGTGTTTTGTCAAGCATCTGGCTTTTGTCTCCTCTACTAGATGTCCATATTTTCTAGCTTCTAGGTACTACATGAAAACTTAAACCTATATCAACTTGTCTATAATTTGTATCACTTCAATTAAGACCCAAACATCTCCAGTTCAATTCAATAACATTTCGTCCCCTCGGTTTACAAGTATGTCCACTTTTCACAAAATCTGAGTTAAACCCATCAAGGGCCTTCCATTGAGGCCATTATTGAGGTCTTTGTATTTTAAAGATCATCAGTTTACTTTAAGTATGAAAATCCAATACGCATGTCGTATGTCCACAATAATACATGTACCACAATTTCTTTGAAACGCGATTTCTCCAAACTGAGTTGAGTGGACATACGATAATTGTAAACTGAGGTGATGATTGGTTGAAAGCTATCACAAAGCAAGCATTTTGTTATTTAGTTTGTAGCCTGGTACTCACTAACTCAGACTGGAAGCTTCCCTTAGGGGAGCAACCAGCCGGTCACAAGCCCAGATAAAGGAGGAGTGTCGCGCGGTGGGTTAGCAACCCTCACTCGTAAAAAATCCTACAGCTCCTGAAACCACAACAACAAACCATCTTCTGCACCTGATCTGGAGATCCCAAACACTGTCTCTCAAGAAGAAGCTAAGGATTTTCACTACCAATGTAAAATCCGTGCTCCTGTGTGGAGCGGGGACCTGGAAAGTGACAAGTTAAAATACTAACAAACTACAAGTATTTGTCAACAAATGCCTGTGCCACATCCTCAACATTTGGTGGTCTTAGACAATCTCCAACTGCAAGTTATGGGAAAGAACAAACCAAGCCCACATCAGCCAAGACATTGGACGATGCAAATGGGGATGGATTGGCCACACCCTGCCCAGACCAGCTGACACCATCTCCAGGCAGGCACTTGAGTGGAATCCACAAGGAAAAAGAAAAAGAGGGAGGCCAAAACAGACACAGCGCATATCCATGGAGAGTGAGGCCAAGGCTACTAGAATGACATGAAAGGGTCAGCCCAAAACCAGGTGTGATGGAGAGGTGTTGTTGTGGTCCTATGCTCCACAAGTACAAGGAACCAAGGTCATTAAGTCAAATCTAGTACTCACTTAGACTCTACTCACAAATGTGACCATTACTTCACGTTTCTAAAAATAGTTTGCCATTCCTCATTTCCTATTAAATTCGCCAACAGTTCATGATGCTTGCCTGGCAACTTTGGGGAACCAGTAGATAAATAAATAGGCCCAGATCTACCCCTCTGACTCAACATCCTTTTTCATATTTTCCTTCCATAAAGGTAGAATCTAGATTCTAGCACTTAAGCCTTAAGGCAGATCCAGTTCACGATTACTTACTGAATCAGTTTTGTTCTGAGTTCAAATGGATATGACATATATTAGACTCTAGATCTAGATTCCAGATCTAAAGGCTTACTAAAGACTAAACTTTAGACTAAAGAGGGGAAAATGAACTTGCCGACCCACACATAAATTTCAGTTGAGTGGCTTTATTATCAGTTTCCAATTACAGCAACTTAGAATCTGGAATCTAAACATTTTATACAATATCCAAAATAGATCTAGAAATTCATTGTTATACTCTTTTCTGTTGTTTTACCTTCAATCTTCATGAATATTAACGGGAATAACTTACATTCGGATCTGTACATTTTGTTCTCGCCAACTTGTAAATCATTCAGTTTCGAACTCAGAACTTCAGAACTTCCACTGCAAGTATACAACAGGCAAGGTTACCAGGTGTAAACGACACTTAATGCCAAAGTTGGAGACCAATTTGTTGACAATTTTATTTTTAGCGAAAAATAAGCTTATCCCTGGATTATGTGACGGAAAATAGTTTATTCTTTGTAATTTTTGATGATGCACATGTTGATCTTAATACAACGTGTTCGTTGAACTTGGCTTTCCATATCTCAGTTATCTTCAGCTGTTCTCTGCAATGAGACGCAATAACATTCTGCAGACACAAAAATCTACTTTTATACCGCTACATGTAATTTAGATACTGAGATATAAAACAACGCAAGGGAGGGATAGATAGAAAAAAAACACATGACACGCACAGACTGGGAGAGAGAGAGAGAGAGAGAGAGAGAGAGAGAGAGAGAGAGAAAGAGAGAGAGAGAGAGAGAGAG
>JBDFRD010586265.1:0-16942 GCA_039654405.1 Bullina lineata | reverse complement strand
GAGAGAGAGAGAGAGAGAGAGAGAGAGAGAGAGAGAGAGAGAGAGGGAGAGAGAGAGAGAGAGAGAGAGAGAGAGAGGAAGAGAGAGAGGGAGGGAGGGAGGGAGGAACAGACCACAGTACAGATAAAGAAGACCCGCATTTTTTTGTTTATATAAACTATTTGCTTAGAAAATCTGTCTTGCTTTGAAGCTAGGAAAATGAAGCCTGGTTGGGTTGTGCCACCAGCTCTTGGAAGCACGACTGAAAGCAACGCTTGAGTTCTGAATAGGACACAACCAACATACTGTTTTCGTCTCTGGAGGTCAGACACACTTTGTCAGGCAAGCCTGCATCAAACTGGAATGAAAAATAAATTATTTATTTATTACACAATGAACAATGAAACATAACTTGGCTTTGAAATCAAAGATGGAAGATTGCACCTTTCACTTGTAAAATTTTTATAGGTGTGGCATTTGACAATGAAATCATATTTAGGAGGGGTTGTAAATGTAGCTGTGAATTTCTCCCCACAAGGATGGCCGGCATGGCACAATGCGAAGAGTTGTAGTTGTACGAATTATCTTTATCTAATTATTACTAGGCAGTAGCAATGGGTGACATGATAAAAAAAAGTATAAACGAACTGACCTGAAATGAATAATTTATATTAATATTTTATGTGTTTTGCTTCAAACTTTACATTACAACAATGGAACAATGATTCAGTGTCCGACTAAAACATGATCTTGCTAGTACACTGGCAACGCTCAAGTTACAGTGTTATAATCATATCAATATCTGGAATGATCATTATACGGGGGGGGGGGGATGCAAAAGTAGGTACAATTAGTAATAAATCTGGCTTGCGTACAAAGACCCAAATGATTGCACATCACAACTCCCCTTTCTCCCGACACAAAAAAAAGTCCATATGGGTTAGATCCGGCAAACGAGGCGAACAGTCAACGGCTTTTTGTCCAATCTACCCATTAAGAAATTCTCTATCAAGTAGTACGCACTTTCTGTATGCCTACTTTTGCTCCTCTCTCTCTATATATATACATGTCAATATGGCAATCTATTCATTAACAGAGACACAAGACATGAATATGTTTAGACAATCACAAACCTTGTTCAGGTTAAGTATCACATGAGACAAGTCGAGCCAAGGGAGATTACTCTCATCCACTTGATGGAAAAGATAGTCACGGAAAAGCTTCAGCATAAAGCGATCTCCAGTCTCTGCCCAAGCAGGCTCAGAACTGTACCTGTCAACAAAATATTCGAACCATTTTCTGACCAAAAAAAAAAAAATGTATTGGTTCTGTGGCTTCAACTGATTCACTCCCGCAAGCCGTTGTCAGAAACTCGGCAGAATTCCAACTTGGACCGGGAGTCGCTGACAGCGGCTCAATAATGTAAAAATCGTACGGAATTGCACCTCAGAATGAGTTGTTGACTGTTGATTGCCTGGCATTGTTTTCATATCGGAAAAAAGGTGATCGGACTGTTTCTTTGTGGTTTGTGTGATAATTTTTCTTGTCCAGTTGGACAAGAGAAGGTAAACAAAGATGGAGGCGGGGCCGTCAAGAAAACGATGCATGTGCAGTGAAAAAACTCTCAATTTCCTTCAGAGAATGTGTGAGGAGACAGGATCAGACCAAAACATCGATGAATTCCATCCTCTAGATCTATCCTCCGACGATAATATTTTCTGGAGTGACTTCTAAATGAATTACAAACCTTATGCTGGAATATGAAAGTCATTGATGCAGCACAAGATGGATAACATGCTTTGGTGAGTAAAATTATAGTTGAAAAATAATTTGCCTTCTTATCTTCACTTTCAGAACACAGAATAATCACCACCATAATCAAATTGCTCCAAAACACACATATTTATTTTCTTTATTCTATTTCGAAAACATGGGTGTATGATAAGTTACAATTCCTGTTTGTTTGTAGTGTATAATTCAGGTGCAAAGTAACCCACTACCTCAAATCAAACATGAAAGATAGGCTGGGAGTGAATCATTTAATCTTATAGTTTCTTCTTACAACTTAAAACACATCCTGTGACAGAGTCTTTGCTGTCGGACTGCAATCAGAAAAGTCTTGCAGGTTCTAGCACTTAGGAAAGACATTTTACACAAATTTTACTCTCCCTACCTACACACACATTGGGTACCAGCATACTCTACTGTAGAAGTAATCCTACAACAGATGACCATCCTGTTTTGGAAGCGATTTAGTTTTTTTGTTTTAGTAGTTTTAATTTGTTGAAACAGATGAGCTACAGCTTTTGGCCATGAAGCCTTGAAAGAAATATATTTTGCAATGTTTAAAAATCAAATAGCCTAGAACAGAAAAAAATGTTTACTTTATCTTATTGTCATTAAAAATATATCTTTTGCACAATATATTTGTTGTTTTTTCGGTTACAAATGACACTATATGAAAAGTTGTTAGTTCAGCTATCTAGTTTGTCAAAAAAACACTGACTATCTCAATTTTAAAGTGAATTCTGAAGGTTGAAAGAAATGCAAAAACTATAGGAGAAACATTTAAAATTTTCACCATTGAAAGTTGACCTCTTTAAATTAAAATTTCCCATACTGATTTGTTTCTCAAAAACATGAAGAATGCAATTCCAAATTCATAAACAGGGCTTTAAAAAGTAAAAAAACGAATATGATTCCCAGTGACAGATCCACCCAAGTGCAAATTCTGTCAAATTTTTAAATTATAAAAGCAGTGAAACCTGATGTAGAGCTTTTTCTATCATAAAATTAAGCTTTTTATTTGTTCTGTAAAGAAGAAAACAACAAACAAAAAACCAAACAAAAAAAACATTTAACATGAATTAGACCATTTCCAGATACACCACTCTCACAAAAGATTTGTGGTTAAGAGGATAATCTGAGTTACAATTCTTTTCAGTAAGTAAGTGCTCATAATACAATAAATCTAACGATGGTTGTGACTTAGAACTCTCAATAGTATAGGAAGTTAAATTAATGGACATGATCACTCACTCTGGTCTTTCATTGATAAAGCCAAGTTTCATCAGAATGCGCAATAGTCGTCCATTCTCAATTTCCTGAAAATTAAAGGAATTTCTACTTTAATTCGTTTATATTTGCTTTCTCCCACATGTAAAAATCATTCACCTCAAAGTTGTCTCAATACTCTATAATACATCATTCTCATTCACGTTTAAGATAAAGGCTGAGTAATTGTTAGCAAAAATGTGCATGGAATAGATTGCAAGCATGCATACATGCACGCACACACAGACACTTATTCACTCACTCACTCTCTCTCTCTTTCGAGCACACACACAAGCATACTATCACACATATACATTTTAAAATGCTAAATAAATAGAAAGAAGATCAAGTATACTTTGGTCAAATGAAAAACATTCACTGACCTTAGACATCTCGTGGTCAATGACATCACTGCGAAGGTGAGCAGTATCTAGATGAGTGAAGAATCGAGCTCCAATCATGGGCATCACATCATTTACACTTCGCATTCGATTTGGATTTTGAAGCAAGTAGCTGTAACGAAGATAAATATACATGCTTTTGAAAGGTATGTAAGCCCATTCTCCTGCTTTCTGAGGAACATACTGGAGAAGAACTTGTTACATAATCAATTTTGTTGTATTGACATACAGAACATATTTTCTCAAAACTATTGCTTAAGAAATTGTACAGCTTTTATTTTATAGGCCTACAATAAAAATTATTTTGTGAGGAAAATACTTCATGGCCAATTTCATAGGTCAGAACTGTATAAGTTTTGAGCACATCAATCATTTTCCTGCTTTTGTTATTGAGACAAGTTAACATAGGATTTACATGAGAGATTTCAATGCTGTATTAAAGAAAGAAAATAATGACCCAAAAAAAAACAAAAAAGCCAATCATAAAACTGAAAATACTGTGGAACAACCTGAATTAGTGCATGTCAAAAAGCAGACATTTTTATAATTAATTATGATCCTTGGGACAATAAACGAGAAAATTAGGCGTTGAAGCGTTGAAGAAATTGGAATTCTCACTCACATTTTAAGGAGTACATGCCAGGCTTACCAGGTCAAAAAAAAAAAAAAAAAATAAGCCAAAGAAAGTCTTAACATTGAAAATTCTTGTTTACTACTTTGAACAAAATCTCCAATTTCTAACCAGACCAATGAAAGCTTTGATAGCATAGCTTCTTTTTTGAGTTCTTCTTTTTTACCTGCTCTGCAAAACAGGATGATTTACCACTTCAAGACTCATTCTAACAGGCCCTGTAAGATAAGGGGTAATGTACACATACATAGTGCAATAGAGAAAAGAAATCATTGTTTAAGAAAAAAAAAACCCTGGCACATGTAGCTGTTAATTCCTAATTATCCATTGCTTTTTCATATTCATTCACACTTATCACAACTTTCACAAACATTTAAAGATGTTAAGGATATGATAAAAACAGTTTTCAATTTTAGCAGTGGCATAACAAAAGCTATTTCATTCCTTTTTTTTTTTATAATGAAAGTTCGGTAAATAACATCTTTAACCCTCCCATCTCTCTGTTTTATTTCTAGCCTAATTAATCAAGAACGAAAGTACAGACTAATCCAAATAAGAAAACTGAGAGAGAAAAAAACTGACATGTTTTAAAAATCTGCCTAGCAATACACACCAAACAAGATTTTTGAGATCTGGAGAGTAGCTTCTCTGCACATGGTCAATGGCTGGCTGGATATTGTCTCGCTGAACACAGGCTAAGTTGTTACATGCCAGTGCAAGGACAATACGACCCATTGCTGTCAGGTCATCTTGCTGAACACGATCAAAGCCAGGATGTTAATGGACTAAGTCATGATAGTTGTAATCTGAATGAATTTTTTTCTATTTTCAAAAATGTTTCAAATACTGCCTTCCTAAACGGTTTCATAATTTGTTTACTTAAAAAAAAAATCTGTCTTCATGACAAATTATTTTCTGACCATTTTAAGAAAATTACTGACATGCAGAACCAGTAGGAACAAAAAGTTAAAGCTAAAAAGCGACCTAGGAAAAAAAATTTTTTTTCAATTTTAGCAGACAATTAGCAGAAATAGCAGACAATTTTTTTTCTTTTCTTTTTTTAAACCTGAACCGATTTTTCTGTCTTTTCCTCGAGATCAGATCTTTTATAAATTTTCAATTTCTGCTTTAAAAAGTTCACTTTTCGGTTAAAAATCATTCCAACCATTTGGCAAAATGGAATCAAAGCATTTAGAAATTCAAACCTGACGTCATTTTATTGTTTTTACATTTACAGAAAATTAAACAGGCTAACTCTCTAGTCAAGACTTGACTCATTTCGCTGCCTAGGTAAAATTACTTAAAGTTAATAGATCTGTAACAAAGAATCTACCTTGAAATTTAAAATGTTGGATGTTCCATTATTTTCCGGAGTGATGATGTCCATGATACCAACACAGTTGATCCGGAGTCTGCAATAAACACATCAAATTCCTTCATGATAATATGATATCAATACATGATTTATTTCCTACACCACTGCATCTGTAATGTTCAGACACTAAATTCTTGTTTCAAGCTGAAGAAACCTCACCTAGCTTTTCCAGAAACAAGGATTTTGGAAGGCTCCAGGGAGCGCACTGCCAATCCAGCTGCATGTATGGCCCGTAAGGCAGAGCTCAGCTGAACAATGTAGGTCCATATCAGACCCTCTGCTAACAAGTTGTTGTTGCGAGGATTGTTGTCTGAAATAACAAAAAAGTATTGTCATGGGTACTAGTAGTACTACTGTGCAGTATATTTTAAGTTTGAAAAAGCCCAATAAATTTTTATTTTTAATTATATATGGTCTAAAACTTCATTTACTATCTTTAATTTTTCATTTGCTATTGGCATATTGGTATATTGCATGAACTCTATAAAGTTCAAATGATATATTACACTGCTCCTCAAGTTAGAAAAAAAATTAAAAAAAAATGCTTCCTATTCCTACAACAAATGGCATTTTTCAACTTATTTTGCTGGTGAAAAGTAAAGCTTACGTTTCCCATGATCTCTTGACAAATTATTGTTGTGATGATGATGGTGATGATGAGGACGGTTGCTGTAGCCATTCAAGTGAGAATTTGAAGAAAAATGCAGTGACATGAGTGTCTCAGATCCTGGGTGGTAGTCATACACAAATACAATGGCTGTGGGCAGAGAAACAAATAAACTGGAAATAAACATTGTCTCATTTAGTGACAAAAGAATTCATAACTTACTCCATAAAGTCACGTCTTGAATTTGAAATGATATTTAGGATGAAACTGATTGTTATTAACAGACCATTTAAAATATAAAAAAGAAACAACTTGCTACTTAGATACCTGATTAAGTCAAATGCTTTACACACACAATTATTATTATTTCCTCCTTGCTGATAAAATTATACCCAGAATCACCATACTTGTTTTTCAGATCTAGTGCAGTCACCAATATTCTAAAACAATTTTCCATTTATCATCAAATGATAATTCATTTTTATGAATGTTAAAAATGTTTTAACACCTTAGTGACCGGCCTGACACTGACCCTTGATCTTCTTAGTGCGATGAGCCACTTGCGTGGCTTTCCTGGTAGAGACGAGAGTGCTTATCACTTCCAAAATTTTAAAGTCAGAACGAAGAGGGATAAGTTAGAGTTTAAAATTTGGCCACCCCAAACGCGAGAATACTCATCAGTGGTCCGAAAGCAATGGCCAATGTTTGCGAATATTCTCGTCAGTGGTCCGCAAGGTGTCAAGACACTTTGTCATATTCAGCTATTTCATTTGGAATTTGTAACAAGAATCACTGAGGGAATCAAAAACCAGAATCTAAATGCAAAATAGATTTAACACTTCTATACTCTAATCAGATAATATTGATGATGAATTCTTTCTTTAACGTCAGTTTTCCAGTCCTGTTGCTGTCAGGTCAGATATCGCCGACGGAAGATAATATTGAGAGCGACTTTCAGACAGTTCTGCTCTCATTGTACACTGTTATATTTACTATGAATCTTCAGCATGGCATCAACAAATTTAATACATTAAAATTAAACTAAAAAAACACAAGCAAGAAATTAATCAAAATACCGCAATCAGACAAGTGACATCAGTTTTGGAAAAAGTGAAAATAACCCATCTTCAGTGGCAAGCTCACATTCCTGTGTCGATGAGGGAAAAACAATCCTACAAATATTTTAATTGCTGTCCCAAAAAGATACAGAACTGCGAAAGTGCTATGTATTAAATTACTATTTGTTACAGAAAACAAGTGAAATGTTTAAAAAGATAATTTAAAGTGCGTTTTCAATTAAAATGATCCCAGGACTGAGTCAATAATTTTACGCATTTTTTCAGTGTCCACAACATAAACGAAACATTATATTTTTTCAAAAGCAAATGAAAACAAAAGAAATATTGTCAGTGTTTGAAAATATAGTAAAGAAAACTTTAAGAATAAGAAAAAATAGTATACAACCCTTACAATTATCATTAAAAGCTTTTGTAGTGAATACTTCTTTGAGCTGAACAATGTTGGGGTGGTACATCTTCTTCCAACTTTCAATAAGCGTGTTGACTTTAGTGTTGGCAAGGCGAAAACCTGAAACATGAGATAAAATTTGAAAGGGTTAATTCATTTCACATTACACATTACATAATAAAGACAGTAAACTACGAACTATTAAAAACGTCTACAAAGACAATTACTAGTCTGATTATGAACTGTTCATACTTTGCTCTTTTTCCAGGTAATGTATTAAAATAGAAGGAATTAGGAAAAAAATTACTCTACATTTTTTTTCCCTTACTTTTATTTTTCAATTAAAATTTTAAAAATATGATGGGGTACTAAATAATAACAAAGAATTGTTTGTACACTAAATAAATAAATGCGTCATACTTTGTTATTTTCAGGAAAATGTTAAACTGAGCACATTTTATTTCGCTGAAAACTAAGGTAAGTGGTTACAGCAACTCCTCACCATGAATTCTTCTCAGACAGTAATGAAGCCCATCCTTGGTACCAACAGCTTTATATGTAGTTGATGGAAGATTTCCCAAAGAGGGTTTAGAGGCACCTGGACGCTCTAGAGGGCACAGTTCTGTGTAGTTGTCGACTTCTGAAGGGAGCTCTCCTATAACAGATAAAGGAACAATAGTAATAATTAGAAAACATGATCACCATAAAACTGGCAAAACTGTTATGAACCATCATATTATTGTCAAATTATAGTGTTATTACGAAATGATTATTTCTACAACTTGTTACTGTGAAAAGTAGTGAAGAGCAAAATCAATTATTCATATATGGCAAAGCAACATTTTTTTTATTTTTTGCAAAATATATACATTTTATTTTATATTATTTTGTAAAATTATTTTTATCATGAGAAAAATAAGTGCCTTTTCCCAAAAACTATATTTTCAGTCATTCTCTCTATACCACAGCTGTAACGTTTTTTGACAGCCTTGTCTGATAGGGCAACGATTATAGGTAATACAAGTGAAAGATGCAAATATTGCACTCTACAACAGGAAACAGATCATTTAAAACAAAACAACACATTCTACAACATAAATAAAAGTACAAGTCCCTTCACTTTGTTCAACAAAAGCAGCAATTAAGTAATAATCATAAGCCAAGACATAACAAAAGAGAATTTTGATTTTCCTGAAGCCCACCAAGTTGTTTTATTATTTAATTAAAAACATAAATAGATGGTAAACTTAGCAACAAATAAAGCTTTGTTTAAAAAGCAATATACCTGAACTTGGATCGGATGGATCAATCTGCATCATCATTATTGCTTGTCGGTTTAAATGGTCCTGGAATGCCAATATTTCAACTCTCAATCTTCTCAAACAACATCAAATACAAGAAGAATAAATGAGAAAGGTTTACCTATTGAGCCGAGATCGGTAAATAAAATCAGCTGCTAAAAAACATTCAAATAATAATTCTTCTTCCACCTCTTATAAAATAAAACCTTATTTTTCATGACTTTAAGACTTTTATTTTAATGTGTTCAATTTTCATTGCCTTGATGTTCCATTAGAAGAAGATAAAAATGTCTTGTAGCTGGTGAAAATGAATTAAAAAACACTGTATTGAGCAAAAATAACCAATAGCCTTAAATGACAAATAAAACATTTAAAATCTTATATGATGTTGAGGACTAAATGATTCAGGCGTTATCTCGAGGACTTTGAACTCTAATTGGTCATAATATATTGCCCCACTCACCAGTTTCAGTTCATCTGGAGAAAAATACTGTGGAACAGATGACTGCAACTTCAGATGCACGATGTGAGAAGGCATACCCGTATAAGCTGCGTATGCTGGAAAGGTCTGAAAAAAAAAAAGAAGGCATTATGAAAAAAGTAGGTACTATTTCAAGACAATCCTAAATAGATACAAGTCTGAAAAAGGGCCTTTTCTCTTTTAAATGGTTTAATTAATTCTTTGCCTACAGTATTCCTTAAATGGTCCTAATAACTTATCTGGTTACATTATTATGTGCAAATCAAAACATATTTTGTAACTGTAAATTCAAGACATCTATCAAAATGTTTTTTTTATTTTAGTTTTTATGACCCATTCATGTTTTACTTGCCTAGGACAATTTCTGCCTTTGAGTACTACCAAAGACCATGGCCTACTTTCTCTTCCTAATATGATCGAGGTCAACTAATCATGACATGCTAAGATAAGGTACTATTTCAAATTATCAAAGAAGATAACATGAATGTAAACAAACCTTTCAGGAATTTTAATGCAAGTTTAGCCACATATATTTTGAGGCAATATGTACAAGAAGAAGTTATTGTCATGTGAATTTATTACAGAGTGAATAATATTTACTTTTACAGGCAAAATATTTAAATAAAAAATTGTGCTTCATGCAAACTTTTGAAATTTAATTTCCTTTTTTAGCAAAAATCTAATAATCTTAACCCTGGAAGCTCACAAAACTTAGTTAAACATTCCGTCGCGCGAGAACATCATGTCACGCGAAAAACGTAGACTACATTCTTGCGTGACAAACTGGAAGCCGCGGCAGACATCGTTTAACATTTTCGACCCTGACCCTCTTAAATGGAAAATTTCTCATTGCTAAATATGGTAAATGTATCTCAATATCTATAAATATCAACCAATGAAATTCCGGTATTTCTTTTTGGTGAGTTTCTCTATAATTAGCGGTTTTATCGATCGGTTTTCAGGACGCTTTGCCAGGCTTTGTGTGATTCCGCTGTTTACTTGTAGATCTAGGCCTACCCAAAGTCGACATACTTATTTTGTTTTTGCCTTTGCATCGCTGCTGTTTATAATCCATACCGCTTGTTAGAATGGAGGACCAAAATAATGTTTGTCTTGACATTAGGAACTCGTCTGCTGGCTGACATAGAATTTCATGGGATTGAAAATAGATTACAACTTCGACAAGGAGCCAGATGTGCATCGCATTTTACTGTTTCAGGAGGAAGAGGGGAAGAACACCATTTGGACCATGTTTTTATTCATATCTTCATACAAGTGAAAAAAAGCAATATCATAAACAACATTTTCAGTTTATTAGCCTTCAGAAAGTAAGGAGTTTTGTAGACTTTTTATTAGTAATTAAGTTATAAAACGCTAAGTTTCCACACTACTCAAAATTGCAAGAGAGAAGCTTAAGAAACGTCTATGTTTTACACTGAGCAGGGCCTTGCAAAGTGACATTTAACGTCACAATTTCCGGCAGATCTCATCATCGCTTCTTGGGTTAAAGAGGGAAGAAAAGCACAGTGGGGAACACAAATTCAAAATTCATTGCATGGAAGAAAAAGCACATCCATTAATCTTGTGAAGTCCCTTTATAATACATCCAGTTTACTCAGTAAGACTCACATATTGCAAAGGTTCACTCTGTACTTTGAATTCATCCTGACTGTAAAAATATGTAGTCCCTCCAACGCTTTCCTGCAAAATTTGAGACTCTGGGTTACATGAAGATTACAATTCAATAAAACAAAAAAAAAGAATCCCATGAAAGGATAATCAGTTAAACAGAATCAAATATAATTGAGAGACAGAAACAACAGAAAAACACACACACACACACACACAGAAAAAAAGTGTTGCAAAATTTAAAAAAAAAACATGTACCTTCAATATAATCATAATGCATAAGCATTATAAGGAAGGTTATCTGTGAAACAAGTCGGAATTCCGCTGACAGCAGCTTGCGGGAGTGAATCAGTTAAGGTTGTTAAAAAAAGCATGAGATGAAATGCACATTCTCTAAACAATTACCTGAACCAAGTTGGATGAAACAGCTTTGTGGGGAATGGTGGTTTGACGTAATGTTGGCTGCATGGCTGGAGACTGCATGCGCCGTGCTGCAAGGGGAGAGCCAGAAGGAGATATCCTTGGACTGTGAGCAGGACTGACTGGTGATGAATATACCAAACCTGTGTGAACAAGAGTAAATATCATCAGCAAGCTTTTCAGGAATATTTATCACAAGACAAGTCTTGTTTACAAAAAAATAGTGAAATTCAGCACAGTGACTTCAGTTCATACATATAATAATATTTGCCAACCCAGAAACCCAGTTTCCTACCAATGATGACTTACTGCACAATGTCAGAGATTTAACTTTGTCTCTCCTGTCCAGAAATTAAAAAGTAAAGATGAGGCCAAATCCTCATCATAATCAGCTGAATACATGTGAAGCAAAAACTTATGCTACTATCAAGACAATCTCTAGAAAATGGGAGGAAGAAAAAAAACATTCTTTTTTTTTTTTTGCGTCTTGGCAGTTAGTAAGGTCTTAAGCATGGAATTAAATTATGTTGAATAACTTCAGTATTATTCCCCAGAAATTCAGGATACTATCGTCTTGATATTCTTTAGTCCTTGATTACAACAGACAATGAATATTATTGTTCTGATACCACTTCATGTCATATCCATTGGTTACTCAAAATCACCACAGATAACTAGCAAGCTAGCAAACAAGTCCTTTGGTCAGCCAGCTTTCTTCTATATAATATAAGAGTGAATACTGAATTATTTTTCACAAATAACAAGCTTACTCATTATACTTTAGGGAATAATGAGGCAAAATAACAATGACTCTTCTTGTTTTCAACTTATATTTTAAGTGTACGTACGTCTATTGTCACACTTTTAAGTAAAATGTTTCAAAATCACAGCTACCTTCTAGTTTGTAAATTTCAACTTCACAAAGACTGACTTTAGTTCATACCTTCTCATTCACCGTTATCACAAGCATGTTTTTTTCAACCATATATTAAAATTATTTGTATTTACCATTAGATGACGACGTGGTAATGTGACTGACAGTGGACAAAGAATTTTGTGGATTTGGCACAAACATCATTGGCTGACTTGCTGGCTTTGCTGTGGAAACAGACGCTTGGTTCTGAGGGATTGGCCCAAACATTGTACCACCAGCTGCAGAGTTGGACACAGGTGCATCAGGATTAGGAGGCCCTCCAAAGACGCCTGCATTTGTAACAGGATTGGTTGGGGGGACCGGAGTATTTGAGCTTGGTCCAAACATGGAGGCGTAGGAGGCAAATGAAGATGTGCTGGAACTATGAGGCAAAGCCGAGGACTCACTTGTACTGGTTTGACTCTGTGAGAAAGACAATTCTTTTGTTAAAATTATCAAAGAAAACTAAGATCAAGTATCTTGAAGTAAAATTTTTAATGTATCACTTTTTTTGTGAGTGTCTCTGATACATGCATATGCAACGCATATCCTGTGCCTAAACCTTCACAACAATGGTAATATTAACCTCTTTAAGTTCATACTATACATTTTTATAATATAAGTTTTTACTAGAATTGTCTGTCCAGAATTCTAAGCGTTTTAAAAATAATTTCAATGTTTTACAGAAACAGGATTCTGACCTTGCTATGTGAATTCCCAACAGCAAGATTGAGGGCATTAAAGTCATCTGGTAACTGATCAATGCCCGAGGGGGTTGAACTGAACAGCTTTCCCGATGGCCCTTGGGTCAAGCCTCCTCTTGCTCTTGAGCCAGGAGCCTGAAACAAGGATTCAACTTTACCTAGGCTATAAAATTTACAAACACTCATGACTATCTTGCCTTTCTGAGTGTAATGTAAGAGAATGCATGCTCACGCACGCATTCACTGTGGCCATGAAGCATAAAATATTCTGAAGGGAAAAGTTGATCCATGTTCTCAACGTGAATGAAAACTTAAACAAAAAGAGAAATATGTCACTTACGAATGAAGGAAAGTCTTGAATCCCCAAAGAGTTGAAGGTGGCACTGAAATACTGATCCCCATTGCTGCCAAGAGTATCACCATGTCCATGTCCTCCTACAAAAAACAAAAGAGGAATAAAAAAAATGGAATAAAAAGTGTGACTGTAAGAAATAAAAATATGTTTCTTCAAATAAAAGAAAGTCAATTTAGATCTATTGACACTATTTTACTATAAATGTAAGCTTGACTCGTGATTTCAAACGTTGTCCCTTGCAACCCTGTAGTATACCCGCCACACACACACACACACACACTTAAAAAAAAATTACCATAGAATTTAAACAAAGTAACACTTTTCACATTCTTCATAATTTACTAGAAAATGTTTAAGTTTTTGAAGAGAAGTAGTTTCACTTATTTTTTAACTATATAGAGATATAATATGTGATATAATATTAATAAGAAAAAGAAAATATTCAGTTTACAAAAATATGCTGCTATCGTGCGTATCCAACCCAAATTAACTATTATCACATGCTGATTATGGCATGAGTCCCCTACACAAAATCTGATTCATTCACATTCTAACAATGGGAAATTATTTTCTTGCAACCTGAAATCACCTACAAACTTGAGTTTCTAAAAATAAATTTTACCACTGTCATGTTAAATTTTCCTGACTTTGGCATTTAGGGCCTACCCCATTTTCACCAAAACCTGAACTTTAGACATGTTTTTACTTGTATTGTACTCATATTTACGCTGCATGATCTACTGCTATTATAATACTATCTACAAGCAGTTGTACAACAATTCCAAATCATGTTTAAAGATAAAAAAAATCAGTTTACAACTGATGAATGCAACTGGCATTATTGTTTCACTCTGCCACTGAAAATACGACAAAACTTAACACAGAAATGGGTAAGAATAAATTATTTTTTACAACCATTAAGTTATGGTTCCATTTGTGACCTTGTGATACACGCTACAAAACTAAAAATAACAAAATGATTGCTTTTTATGGCAGCTTTCTCCAATTTCATGGTCATTTATTGAATTGAATCCCAAATTTCTGGACCCGCACCGAAGTGACAAAAACAATGTAGGCCTACATAGTTTATGTGTACAAGTGTATACTGCAGAAGATTAAAAAAAAGACGCAAAACTGACTATGACTATGGCAGGTGGTATAACACAATGTTGGCGCCTCATATTGTTGATGAATTCATGAGGGCAGAATTACAAAGATAAACCACAGTCAAGAAGTCAAGCAGCACTACAAAATATAATCCTCGTCCACTTGGCCCAGTGGTATCCCATTAAGTGGGAACATTAATGTGTATCACGCCTGTAAAAAAGATATTCTCCTGTAAGTGCTAATTTTCTTTATTTAAATGTTTCATGTTCATAAAAAAAAAAAAAAGAAGTAAGATCTATTTTGGTCTCAAGAGTCTCATCATTTGGCTACATTATTGTTTTCATGTTCTTTATCTATCAGTGTTTTGGCCTCAACTCAATGTAATGGATAGATGTAGAATCTAGATCTAGGTGTTGTATATAATGTGACTGACCACTACATCGCCGTCGATGTAAAAAGAAGGGGCCACACTTGGCCAGTAGATCTAGATAGTGCCGTCTGTTGACCTTTCTTTTAAAAAGGAAATCCAGATCTAGATCTATCTAGAATCTAGATTCTACTTTCAATAAAAAAGTTACTATTTAAACAACAACACTAACCTGAGGAATCTGATTGGCCCTGTGAAGATGGTGGTTGTACTGGCCCGTTTCTGAAACTGCTGTTAGAATTATTTTGCTGCTGTTGCTGCATTTTAATGACTTGCGTTGCAAGGCTGGGCAGCAAGTCTACTTATTCACTTTCGTTTTAGTTTGTATAAAATGAAATCATGACAAGTCTCAAGTTGCAGTAGAATAGTTCTGTTTGTCATCTGTTGTTTTCAGCCTGCTCAGGTGGTCAATTCGCGTCAACAAGAAATGGGCGTGAGGAATCAGTCCTCTCCCATTCCAGGTGCCATCTGTATACAATTGAAAACAAAAAAAAGGGTAGGCAAGATGCAACAGGGATGAGCATGGAGTAAAATTAGAAATCTACAGCAGGACGAAATAATAACAAAAAAAAAGTCGAAACAATAACAACAGAAGAGATCAGGAGTCCTGCTGCGCAGACGGATTGTCTGCTTGCATTAAAATTTATGTACACTAAAATGCATCACGGACGAAATAGTTCAGTATCATACAAAAAAGCAATAAGAGGGACCTAACAGCATGACATACTGCAATACTACGGGATTAATTTTTACAATCGTACAAACTGTGTTTTGAACAGGTTCTTGTTCTGCTGAAACAAAGTAACTCAATGCGCATGCTCCGTGCAGACTGATGGGATAGCCTTGGGTTGTGTCTCGCCTTGCCTGGCCTAAAAAAGTCAGTGCGTTATTATAGATCTGTATCCCATATTTTAAAACTTTGATGAAGCACAAATGAAAGGAAAATCAAATCTAATAATTCTGAGATGATGACATCCTGCAACATAAAGAAAAGTCCCCGCTCCGAAATAAAATCTTTTTTACATGGGGAAACTGACATGTAATATGATCTTGTTTACACCACGTGACCACATGACCTAAATAAATAGACCAGTCGAGGCCATGTATTATAAGTAGGTCGACCGACATAAAATAAACAAGCAACGGACAAGAGCGAAATATGCACAACTCGCCCACGTTCAGAACTTTTTCCTGAAACCAGTTGAATCACTGAATTATCTCCCATCAGTTGGCTCACAAATTATTTAACAATTAAGCCTACTTAAGTTTTGTGCTAAGAAAGTTTTTAAGAAATTCTTAAATTTAGTCATCGGCTGAAAATTAAATCCCTAATCCAAACATTTAACAAATTACATCTGGTACAAAGCAAGTAAATAATGTGGAATTCAAACAAACAAACACACACACACTGTTTAACACAAGAAGAAGAAAAAGAAAGTGCAAGTGTATAAAACAATGCAATGCAATAAGCATCACAGAGATGGTGTTCTTGTAAGATGTTTCATAAATTACAGATTCTAAAACAAACAAAGCTCAATTACAGAGAGTAGCCTACATGTAGTTGATTTGAAATTAAGTATGTATCTCATCATCAATGTTAGGAGAGCGTGGTTTCGAAATCTTATGAGCTTTATGTAGGCTTAATGCACAGCCTCCTAGTGAGGCTTTGTGTAATCCATTTGTTTTAATGAAAAAATGTCAACTTGAATTCCGTTTGCCCATTCTGCGTTCGCGGAAAATGCGCGAACAAGCATTAGTGTTGTGCTCATCTGAGAAGGCGTCATTCTGACAAACCTGAACTTTTCTCAAACACACATACACACACGTGCACGAACGCGCGCGCGCGCGCACACACACACACACACACAGTTAACCTAACTGAATACCCTGAATTGTGTTCAACGTAAGCGCAATGGTTCTCAGTCTATTCTCGGAAGTCTGCTTTCATTCAGAGGTCACATATTATTGTTCAAAGACAATATTAAAATATCGCTGACCGTTTCATGCCAGGCCCCAAAAGTGAGGTAGGCCTATTGATTTGGCATAAACAGAACGTCTTAATATTTATTGCCACTTGTAAACACGCGCACT
>JBDFRD010586154.1:0-16943 GCA_039654405.1 Bullina lineata | reverse complement strand
ATGAGTTCAGCTCTCGGCCAGTAGAAGACCACAGAATTCTTGTTTCCAATCCATCAGAACTCGAGGAGGTGCCGGGCTTGTACTTGTACAGAATGGAAAATGGTCAGTTGTATCTCAGAACGCCAACCACAACTCTTGGTGTAAAAATATCTAGGAAATTTGAACTGTTGGCTTTTTTGTTTAAGAATCTTACAGGTAGATAATTTCAATATTCAATACTTTTCTCCTCAAAAAAACCAATAGCATGGGTGATTGTAGAAATGATTTTAGAATGCACAGTTCTAATGCAGCAATGGAAGCTGAATGAAAATGAATTGTTAAGATAATAAGTGACCATGTAACAAGAGAAATTGTCTCATTGTTGACTATTCATGGGCTTCATGTTACCTGTACCAATGTTACACATACCTGAAGTAAATAAAATATGAACGGTATTTGTTATTGTAAAATGTGGACATGGTCCTCTGTTTGTGTTTTTGTTTACTTTTTTCCTGTCCTCATGCGTGCTTTGTTTGTCTGTATTGGAAACATTGATGTCTTTCTTTGTGACTTATTTCTTAAAATTTATTCTTTTTTTGAATAAAGCTTGAAACTGAGTCTCATTATATGCTATATATTCATAGAATGATTCTTTGATGTGACTTGATCATTAGTAAGCATAGATCTAAGTGTACATTGATTTGATATTATCTTCTGTGTATGCCTTATAATGTTGTTTGTCCTATGCATACATGTGTTGGATATTATTTCTATTATCATTGCTAATGGTGTTTAATGTGAACTATTTTTAATCAGCTCCTCTTACGACAACAACCATCGCTACCCCCAAACCTACCACACCAAAGAGGATGACTACAACTACACCAGGTCTTGCTTCTTCAGCTGCAATTTTGCTTTATCATAGTCAAATGCTTTTCCTAGTTTGATTATCTGAAAAGGAAGTTTCATTTTGCACTGTTAGTAATAGAACTCTGACCACATGCAAATCCTAACATACAATGCATTGAATTTTGAAAGAAATCCTGCTTCATAATTTGTAGTTGTAGTACAAGTAGTTCCTCATCACCTGTGGATGTTTGAAAAAAAAATATGGCTTTAGCTTTTCAAGTTCTACAGTTCTTCAACACATTCATATGCTGCTTACTTCAATGCCTTTCAGTTTAATAGACTTTTGCTTTGCAGTTTAGGCTTGAAGAAGAGATTGAATGCTTTGGAATGTCCACATAACATGTATTAAAGCGGTGTGAAATTCTAGACTCTGTAGAATTTGAAATAGAAACTAGTTTGTATGCAAAATCAAAGTTCTATTTCAATATTTATGAACATGGTTTGACCTAATATCCATTTGTGGATATTTCTATTTACCTTATTTTTTCTTTGACCTTCTCACATTAAGTTTATGCAGGGAAATAGTTTGATGTTGTGCAAAACCTTGTACTGCTCTAGGTGTGTTAAGTGTAAAGAATTAATTTATAATCCCTCCATTAAAAAAAGTAATAAACAAATTGGTAAAAGTTATATGATACAATAAATGAAAGTTTTTTATAACCACAGAAACTGTTTCATTTTTCAATGTTGTAGTGCAGTAAGTAAATGATGGGTTGAAAAGTAAAGTTATGACCTTTTATGAATGTAGGAAACATACCTGAGTCAAGACTTTGGCACCGCTTATATCAAATACATGTTAATTCTAGTTTCTTCTCCAATATTTGTTCGAATCCTGATGCAGTGATCCCCTTCAAGCAGGAAAGAGACTTTTGTGAAACCTGCCATTGCTTTAGCAACATGAAGTTTTATGATTTCTCCAATGATTAACTCATTGAGTGCTTCACTTGCTATCACTTGCTGCTTTTTTTATTGCACCAAATCAACACACTGATTAATTTATTTGCATACAAATGAATTGTAATGATTGTTGGAAGTCCTACAGAAGACAACCAAAAATTATAATGCATGATCAATAACATTCCATGATTCTATACTGCCCAGACACATCCGAAGTTGTTAAAATCAATACACATTTATTGTTCTGATAGCTTAGTTCATCTCCAAAAACATAATTCTCTGAGGGGAAGTAGACTCCTTACAATTAATTTAGGAAATTATCATCATTATAATTATTATTATTGTTACAGATGCTTTATATTGATTTCGAGGCACTGTATCTTTATTGGTTTTGAACGAAAATATTATCTTTTCATCCAATATTTCTCTCAGACTTAAGAACTGGCTTGTTGCATGCGCATGCTGAATACAATTGCCTTACATTCTCACTGTAAGGGAAACAGTGCAAGGCACAGTTGCTTGAATACAAGGTACTGTCATGTATGTCATTACAGTAATAGGGTTGATCAACTTCAGCCTTTTACATCTTGAAATAGTGCCATGGATTGAATGTAAGTCTTCTATGCAGTTTAGGAAATAGAGTAATAGATATTAATGATTGATTTCTGATCTGTTTTCTTTATTTAAATGTAATGAGAATTGTCATGTCTTTCGTCCTGTTTCTGTTTATGGAAAATTACTCACTTTTTAAAGGTAAGATGTAGCTCTTTTTTGTCCCACACACATTTCTCATTCAAAATTATATACTCACAAATCATATAATATGTCCAATAACACTAATTATTTGCGTTATCGTGTCTTTATCACTCTGCAAATTTCAAATACTGTTGCAGAGTGAAAAAAGAAGCCCCGATAGTTGGCTACATATTTACAGTATGTTTGCTTTTTATTTGCTTCTCACAGTGCCAACTACTACAACCCAGCGTGTACCGAGTAAGTATGGATCTGTTTGGATCAAAGCAGTTTCTTACTGGACAGGACAGCTTAGAGGAAAAGCCTTCTTTTTTTATTCTTTAAAGTCTCAGTTGGCAAAAAACTCAAAATCTCATTAGCCTGTGTCTATATTCCATTAGGATTTGATGCAATAGTATGTGAAATACTGAAAATACATGATAGATTTGTTTATAAGTTAAAAATTTCATGGGCGTTCCACAATGACTATTAGATTAGAACTTTCTTTTGAAAAATTCCTCCAAAGAAGAACTTCGTTGTTTTTTTTGTTGAGATTTGTGTGGCTTAAAATGAAAAAAGATTGGCAGTCATTTCTTAACCAACATGCGTCCTGCATATTTCTAAATTTAATGCAAATTTGTAAAGCAAAAAGCAGTACGTGTATATGAATATTACCTCAGGCTTTTTAAAGTGTTCCATTTTTTATTGAAATGTGAATGTATAAAGAAAAACTCAGCTAATGAATTGTGCACAGGCTTTCATATTGGAAACGGCTCTTTTTGACAAGTTATATTCACAAGCCTTCTCATGTTTCTCATAACAACTTGCTCTTCTATTAATTTAGCAAAAAGTAATCATGTTTAATATTACAAAGTATTTATTAATGTCATATATCTTCACAATACATGCTGAAAGGAGTGGGGTTTTTTTTGATAGATATTTTCTCATAACTATAAATGTTATGATCTGAACACATTTTTTTGTTCTGTTAATAAGAAATTGAAATCATGTGAAGTGATCCTGATCCTCAGAGTTCAGCCCTACGGGGACAGATATCATCTTTATGCTGGACTCTTCTGTGAATGATGAGACCTTTGGCTGGATGAAAGACTTTGTGAAAGACTTTGCTGGTCAATTGGATGTGGATTCTGGTGAATGGAGGGTCGGTTCTATGCTTTTTGGCAACAGGCCTCAATCCAAATTTGAACTCAACAGGTATGTATCATCTATGCTGTAGACTTTCAAAAAGTAGACTTTCTATGTTCCTTTCCCTTGGATGCTGCAATTTGTCTGTACATGTAAGCATAGCTGCCAACTTTTCCTTAAAAAATGGATTTAGTCTGTATTTCGGGTCCCAAGTCCGATAATCTGTATTTAATGAATCGGTACCGTATTTTTATAATTTTAGTAAATTTCTTCGCGAAAGGGAAAGTACGCCAATCAGCTGTCCAGTTCCAACTTTTGCGTTCACATCGTTCTCTTCGCTTTGTTCATTCTTTGCTGTAGATCTATCTTATTCTGATGTTCCCAGCGAATGCTGATCCTGGGTTAGATTTACATCGCTTCATTCAAGCCCAAACTAAGCCTTGGCCTATACACGTGTATAAATTACGATCCTGACCACTGAGGGAATAGAATTTATTAGATTTGTGTATGACGTCACGCCTTAGGGATCGACAGGTTTCTGGGGGACAGTAAATACAACAAGTTAATTGAAACGGGCTTCCCCGTCATATTCTTACGCTAATGATCTAGCTTTTTGTTGTTCGAAAACGTTTGTTGTGCAATTTTAGACCTAGAACATAATTTCTAAGAAAGAAGAAGGGGCTACTCATGCTCACCTGAGACGAAATCAATGACTACATGTAAATCTCAAATACATGTATTATTATTTTTAACTGTTATAGGTCTTTTTAAGGAAAATTTGATGTCAACATACACAATAAGGAATAAATAGTGACGCTTTCTACACCAGCATAATAGTTAAAGATACGAAGCAGGGCTGATTTGAGTTCAGAGCAGAGACAGAACTGACAGAAGAGGCCACGACAATATACTATCTAATCTACATTAAACTACACATCCTGAGTATGGACACATAATATTATATGGACCGAATTTGGACCATAATGCGCTCTTGGAAAAAAGTGTTCCTTATTTTGATTTTCCAATGTTGGCAGCAATGTGTAAGCCGTTGGTCTTTGACTATAAACCTGTGCCATTTAAATGCTTTACATTAGTAACAAGTCATGACTTGAGAACATTCATCACAGCCCTTGCCAATTCTATCAACATTAATTATTACATTATTACATGAAGAGTGCTCTATCCATCTTCATCATTGGTGGATATTAAGTATCAGTTTTGGGGCTATGTGTTCCTCAAGGAGCCAAGAGGTTTAAAAGTAAGTAAGTAAGTATCAGTTTTGCACGATGTCAGCTATACAATGAGAGCAATCAAAACTGTTTACATTGCTGTGTTGACACATACATGTTTGGTCAGATTTTCTAAAATACAGTCAAAGCTTTCTGAAAATTTCTGCAAAATGTATCATTGACTATAACTAAATAATCTAGACACCTGGTTAATCATGTGATATCAACCATGCTTCTATAAATAAATGAAGAGTATGGCAATAAATGGAAATTAAATACAGCAAAATGTTTATTCTTGGTTTCTACTTGTATAGTCTTGCAGAATTATTTTCCTAATTAGTTTTGTAAGGTTACAAAATGTAAATTCTGTTGTTTCTATTCAGGTATCAGTTCCAGGATGAAGTCATTGATGGACTAGACGGGCTGAGAAACAGGCCTAGCAGACGTAGACCAGATATTGGTGGGGCCTTCGATCATGTCAGAGGAAACATGTTTACTTCTCGTAATGGAGACCGACCCCTTGCCAGAAATTATGTTGTTCTTATGACAGGTCAGTTCTTTCAAATTCCAAGGAATTTGCTCATAGATTGAATAAAAGGAAGCACGATGTGTATATTCTATGGCAGTTCAATTCAGCAATTAGGCAGGGATTTTATACAATTAAATGAATTGGCTCACTTTTAGGGCACTATCAGTCATTTATGACGGTGAAGCAATAGCCTCTTGTCTCATGTGGGGGATTCTTATCATTTCATCTCTTTCTTCTTTTGATGGTCATGATCTAAGGTTTGGGTTTGTGCACATTTTTTCTACTCCTTTAAGGAATGCTTCTTAGTCCATTTTTTCTCTTCTAGTTGTCCTGACTTCTTCGTAGCATCTTACTTTAGAGAACGTATATGATTGGCTGATATCATGTAATTTTCATTATTAAAAGTTTTTTTCAATTTGTATAGTCACTTCTGGATCTGTAAGGAGATGATTTGTAAAATAAGCCTTTAAGTAGAACAATTTCTTCTAATATTTTTTTTATCATGCAATATAATTTAAAGGTAAACAGCCAATGAAGCATGGTTCAGTTAAATGACAGAGGTGAAAAATTAGGCTGTACCTAAAAACTGTCTTCTAAATAATCAAGAAAAGTCAGCGTTGGAGTGATCTAAGACTCTTCCAGTTGAGTGTGCCTTAATGTCTCAGACAAGACATTTATAGATTTTTTTAATTGAAGTAAAAAATGCATTACCCATTAAATATTTCTAAAAATAACAAGCTTTTCTTTTCTGACAGTTTATTTCTTAAGTAAACTTTCTTGATTGTGGAATAGAATTAATTGATGCATCCGTGGAATGTTCATCATTATGTAAGTATGTATAATGCCATTGCTGAAAGGAATGAAATATGCCTATATGAATAAGTAATCACTATTACTTTGAAACAATAATTTTTTTTATCGTACTCCTCAGGCAATGAAAAAAGTTTGAATACTGAACGTAGTTATGCTGCTGCCAATAGGCTCAAAGATCTTGGTACAGGTGTTTACACAGTTGGTCTGAACTTCAGGTAGGAACTAGTTTGATTTTAACGTTACTCAATGCGCAATTTAGGGCCCCATCTGTCTTGTTTCACACTATTGAAATTGTGGAACTTAGCTTCTCTTTTTTAAATTCTTATTGGACAAATCAAAAACAGCAGAAACAATATTTTGACTTGATTGATTTATTTAGCTTGCTCTCTCAATGTCAGAAATTAAAGCAAATATGTATAAAATGACAACATATCCAATATCAAATATTAATAAAATGTTATTTATAAAATCTATGAGTGATAGACATGCTTAACATGAGAGTTGTATACATTTCTGTATGCTTCTTTGTTCATAGGGATAGCACAGAAATTGATGAGTTCAGCTCTCGTCCAGTGGATGACCACAGGATTCTCATCAACAATCCAGATGAACTCAAGGAGGTGCCGGGCATGTACTTGTACGGAATGAGAAACGGTTAGTTTTACTTTAATGTTAGGTGCAACTCCATATGCCTAGGCACTTTGCGTATAGTTAATAGCACAAGAAATATCAGAATTGAACATGCTCTAAGGAACAATATTAAAATGTGAAAATAATGCTCACAATAATAATATTATAATTGTTTTTCTTGTTGCTTTTTTTCTCTTCAGCACCTCCTCCAACTACAAGACCCACCACAACAACAACTACAACTACCACTACCAGGTCCACTACAACAACGACACCAAGGCGTATTCCTCGTGAGTGATTTTCCCCCATTTTTTTTCTTTACCATGCCGTTTTCAAATATATGCCATACCACTGTTTCCTTGTGATGGGTCGATTGTGTTTAAATGGTGAGTAGTAAAGTAAATAAAGTTCCTTAAGGCCTATGAGGCCCATAGAACCAGGAGCTTATGCCAGTTTCGATTGTATGAAGCGAAAATGATGATTTTTACATCATCTCCTAGACAGGACGCTAGTCGTAGATTTACTTCCCCAGCAGAATATGCCGGTACCCAATTCGCACCTGGGTGGGGAGAGGAAATGTGGTGTAAAGTGTCTTTCCTAATGACACAATATGGTCACCTCCCTGATTCGAACCCTGGACCCTTGGATTAGGAGTCCAACGCTGTAACCATTCGGCCACTGTGTCACACTTTAAATGACAGAAATAAAACTCATAAATCTTCATCTCAAAAGATCAGCTATGTTTCTGAAATCACTGGTTAGTGGCAGTTTGGCAGCATTGTGAAAGAATGGAGAATCAAGTGGCCAATCGTTACATGTGAGCAGCATCATAAAGCCTGTATTCAAATTATGGGCAAAGATATGTTGAACTTGTCTACTTACAATCATCATTAAATTTATAGAAAATCCATATGGCCATATGAATTTGTTGTAAACCGCAGAGCATAGGTTTTTCTCTGGTATTTATTTGCTTATAAGGTCTTGAGGTGGCATGGTCAAATAAGTGTTGAAATTGTTTGGGTCACAAATTGCTTGTTTTATGATTTTTTCCCTTATTTTACATTAGAATACAGTGAAACAGGATATGACCTCATCTTTATGCTGGACTCGTCTGTGGATGACCGTACCTTTAGATGGATGAAGAACTTTGTCCGTCAGTTTGCTCAACAGCTTGATGTTGATTCAGGAGTATGGAGAGTAGGATCAATGACCTTTGACAGCAGGGCTCGTTCAGACTTCCACCTCAATAGGTAGTATTGTTTTATTCTGAATCTATATCTCAAGGTTTCTATGCATACATAATTTCTTATTGATGCATGATTTTAAAATTAAGATTTTTTACCATAAACAATATGAATAAAGAAATATTTCTGTACCTGTTCTTTAAAATTTCTTTTATTGAAAATATCTCCCCCAAATAATGAGAACAGCTTTTCATATCATACTTCTCCAAGGAATTTTAAGACCTCTGTCTTTCCTATCCTTCATCAGTATGGCTTATAACAGTATTACCCCTGAGCTAGATTTCAATGTTTGTTACGTTTAGAAAGACTTAAAAAAAATTGCAGAAAAAACTGATCGTCATCTGTTGCAGTGCTAAGATTCATTATCGATATCAACAGAACTTTTGAAAAAGAAATTTCACATTTATAAACTGTGTTATAAACTAATCTGTCAGCTATGACCAATGTCAAAAATAGAAAATATCATTTTCATGCCGATTTTTATAACACTTGATTAAACTGTTTGCTTTTATCAATCAGAGTGGAGTAGCTCAATTGGTGAAAACTTACTTCCATTGAAGGAATAGAAATTATTATTATTATTATAACTTTCCTCATCCTCTGTTACTAGGTATGACTTCCAGGATGAGTTGATGACAGGTCTTGACAAAGTGAGGAACAGGCCTAGCAGTCGGAATCCTGATGTTGCTGGAGCATTTGACTTTGTCAGGCGAAGCATGTTCACACGAAACAGAGGAGACAGGCCACTGGCTTATAACAATGTCATCATGATGACAGGTAGGTTATTGAATCAATCATGTTTTTGGTAATTTTCTGTGATGTTTGTGTACATTGATCAGTGAGATGCAAGACTTCATTCTCTTCCTGTCCTTTCTTCACAGTTCTCCACCTCAGACTAATGCTGCTTCTTGACTCAACCCATGTATTATTATATTAGTATATTTAGTGCAAAGGAAAACATATATGAGGGTGCAGGACCTTTAACTAATCACAGCTTTGAAGTAGAAACAAAATTTACCCTTTTCTTCTCTAAAAATGTCATCCTTGGTAAGATCCTACCAGCATCAATGGAATTAATTGTATTGAAACTGACACTTGTCCAGGCAACGAGAAGAGTCTTCGAACAGACCGCAGTTATGCTGCAGCACACAGATTGAAGGATCTTGGAACCAGGGTTTACACTATTGGCCTCAACTTCGATGACAGCACTGAGCTAGATGAGATTAGCAACAAGCCTCTGGAGGAACACAGATATTTGATCAACCGTGAAGAGGAATTAGGAGAAGTTTCTGGCACATATTTGTACAGCATGACAAATGGTATGAATAGTAGATTGGGAATATTTATGGAAATGTGTTCTTACATAAGGAGAATGTTTAGTGTTTAGATTTTATTTAAATACTAATAAACTTTCATTAAAGCTTTATTTTATAAGAACCTTACAGTGTGAGTTGCCAAATGTCTTACTGGACCATATCCAAAGGAGAGAGAAATCAACTTTAAAAAGATGCCACATAATTCAGGAAAATTGAGACAGTCACAAGATATTACTCTTGTTATTCATATCTGTTATAGAGGGAGAAACAAAGTATAGTTTGAATCACTCAAACAGAACATGTATGTGAAATAAAATGTATACAGCTTATATCAACAGTGCAGATGGAGGGTTAAGGAAGTTCACAGAATGAAAATTGATGTTAATATTGGTTGTTTTTTTATCAGCTGCCCCCCCTACTACAAGACCAACTACTACAACTACCACCACCACAACCACAAGGAAACCTGCCACTCCATATACAGGTAAAATTTAGGCACTTTATTGGACAGGTAATACGACTGCATGAGAGGAAGAGACATTGACAAACATGTAGACAAAAAGACTGATATTTATTAGCGACAGACAGATAGACAAGAAAACATAATATCAATCTCTTAAATCTATTGTATTGTTTGTGCCAGGTGACTGTAAAGCCAAAGGAGATGTTGTCTTTATTTTGGATACATCTGGCAGTGTGGGAGAGATCAATTATGCCCTTATGAGAAACTTCACCTTTTCAACTATCAGAGACTTGGAGATTGATAATGGCTTCTTCAGAATTGGTGTTATCACATTCAGGTGACAGCATGAGCAACATTATAATATACTACTGTCTGGTAACAGGACTAAACAACTTTCTGCTGGCTCACAAAAACAGTTTTTGCAGTAATCAGATTTGTGTATTTAGTTTTATGTCAATAATGACAGACATTTTGGAATAACAATAACCACAGAGAATTTGATAAATGAGGGCTGCTGTGAAACTGAAAATGTAATGATAAATGAAACACAGAGTAAGAGGGCTTCACATAAAATGGACGCTACAAGACATAACGATATTCCTGTCTTCAAGGGTACAACGATCACAGGAAGAAATGAGAGTTACATAGGAATGCTAGGGTAGCGTAGCCTAGGACAGGAAGAGAAATAAAGATAGAATAAAAAATAAATTAATCAATAAATTTAAAAAATATGATTGAATCCAAAAAAAAAAAAATAAAATAAAAATGAGATATTGCAAGTAAAAAAAGAGAAAGATGGTCAAAGGAGACGTGGTTCACTCAGCTGAAGTGTGTCTTAATCCAACAACAGAAGAGGAACAACTCCAAAATATAGACAGGACAGGAATGCTGATATGTTTGGTCCCGTATTGCAACATCCATTTTATGTGAAGCCCTTTTTGTGTGTTATTTGTCATTATAATAGCCATAGTACAAATAAATTTGTCAAATCACATTGTGTTTTTTTCCTGCCTTTTATCATCTATGACACTTTCTTATCCACAGTGACTCATCCCATATTCATTTCCACCTCAACACTTTTGATACTAAGCAAGACATCTTTAATGCCCTTGAACGTATGCCCTATGTGTATGGCCATACCCACACTGCTGAGGCGCTGAGACGTGTTCGCAATGAAATGTTCACACTTAGGAATGGAGACAGGCCGGGTAAAATCTTTGGTCCTACTTCGTAGTGTCAGGAAGAATGGCGGTGTTAATTCTGATTGCTTTTTCAAGGCTTATGAAACTAAATATTTCTGTCATATTTGAATAGTTGTTTTAAACAAGAGTCCTGTGAAATTAGTTTCACTGAAGAAACTTCATATCATCTCACATTGTTTTCTATTCAGAAAGAGCATCAGCCATTTTTTAATATGTAAGGGTATTTTTTTGTCTTTGTCAGTTTTATTTTTAGGTTTCCTTCTTTGCATCTGATGCTGAAAGTATAGAATGTGTGAGAAGAATACAGAATTACAAAGCTAGAGCATAACACAATGCATGTGTTTATTTCTGTCTATACTGTGTCCTTTGCAGATGTTCCAAATATGGTCATCATTGTGACAGACGGCCATTCCAATGTCAATAACCTGGAGACCATTCCTGAGGCACGTTTGATCAAAGCCACAGGTAATGTTTCAATATAGAGATTTGACTATTATATCCAAATTTTGAAATTAATTGACATTGTCACTTTCTTCGTGGTTTTATAGCTTGACAGTTCCTTTGTGAACAGAAGATAATAGACATTGCATAAATTGCGTCTATATTATATTGTTACGTGTTCTTGTTTTTTTTTGTTTTCTTGATTTGCTTTTTTTATAATATTGCCACTTCTGTGAATTTTTTTAAGCATGCACCATAATTTGAATAGAAATATATTACATGAAAATAAATGACACTGCTTCAAAACTTGACAGAGAATTGATTTAATGACTAAACCTAATTGATTAATGTGTGAGTTTAGATGCAGAAAAGACTTGGGAGTGAAAAAAACAAACAAATTCAGTCTTGAAATAGAGCTATGTTATTGCTATTGTTATTGAAGCTATTTTAAATCTATGTGCTTTTTATTACCTTGATTTTTTTAAAACTAATATGTTTTGCATGAATGAGAAAATAATTTCCATGTCCTCATTTGATCAGGTACAACCATTGTGACTGTTGGTGTTGGTGTACATGACAACTATGAGCTACGAGGCCTAGCTTCACCCCCTGTCAGTGAAAACATGATTGAGGTTGATGATTTTGAATCTCTTTACCTGATGTCTTCTACAATTGTTGCTCCCCTTTGTTCTGGTAAGCATCTTTGTTTTTTCATCCTGGTCTTTAATACTTGACTTAAGTACAGCGTTCTTCGAAATATATAGGGGAAAAAATAAGCAAATTGAGACCAAAATTGGTGAGCTAGAATTACTCAGTTTCCTTTTAGAAGTGAGGTAGTCTTTGATGAAATATAGCCTTTGTTAATATTATATTAACTATTAACATGTGTAACTGGATTTGACAAGAAAAAAAAACCCAACTAAAAACGTTTTTAATTAATTTATGACTTATACGCACCACTTTTTCATTTCTCCTTACATGAAATTTAGTTCATTACCATTATTCTTTTTTTTCTCCCACTATTTCTAGATCCTAACCGCTGTGAGAACAATCCCTGTAAGAATGAGGGAGTCTGTATGGATGGACTGGGATCTTATCTTTGCATCTGCCAGCCTGGTTTCTTTGGAAACAACTGTGACAAGAGTAAGTAAAAATGTAAAATTATGAATTCATTTATGTTATTCATGACTTTGAAAGATTTGCTACCAAATTGTCACCCCAGTTTACAATTGTCATATGTCCACTGAACTCAGTTTTGAGAAATCGCATTTCAAAGAAATTTTGGTACATGTAATTGTATTGGACATATGACAAATGCATATTGGAATTTTCATGCTTAAAGTTAAGTGATGGTCTTGAAAATACAAAGCCATATAGTAATAGTCAATGGAAGGCCTTTGATGGATTTAACTCTGATTTTGTGAAAAGTGGACATATGACACTTGTGAACTGAGGGGAAGAAATATCTATATGAAAACATGAAATATAAAAGTATTACAATGACAAGTTGGTATTTTTGGCATTTGATGTGAGATTTACATTTGTATGTGTTTGTGTCTGGAACTTGTAGCTTTAATAGATCACCTTCGGGTGCAAAATAGTCAGGCTATTAAATTTATGATTTGATGTAATGGTTCAAGAAAGCTCTTGGAAAGCTCACTTGATAACAGACATCAAGATTCCACTTTATTTAATTTGTATGAGCATATGGCAAAGGTAAAATTATTACTTTCTAGACTGCATGGACTCCCTGCATCATCATTCCTCAAGGAAAATAACATGTTAGTAGCTGATATCCTAAGAACTTCAAAAGCTTTGTCACAAAAGTTCCTTCTTTGTTATAGTATGCTGTAAACATTGACTCCTGTCTGAATTGATTCAGCATTGTTTCCAAATCAAAGTGAGAGACACAATCATTCCTCAGAGAAATCTTGAAATTGGCTGGACTTCCGGTTTTATCATCTTTGTCGCTTTTAAACCCATGACCTTTGCCCCATTGCTCCCCTGTTGTAAATGAGATTACCTAGTTTCCTTGTATTCTTTAGCCTTTCAATGACGTTTCATGTTGCTCTTCCCTTCCTTTTTATATTTCAAATCAAGTAGAAATGCATTTCCAAACTAAGTGAAAAGGTAGATTTATAGAAAGTAAAAAGTAAGTAGTGAAATAAAAAGCCAAGGTTCATATTCAATACCCTTCTAAAAATTATGTTTGCATTGGTCAAATAAATACATGCTGACTGACTTGACTGAACCAGATAATCAACATTGTAACAATGGAGAAGAGAGGTTAGCCGGTACACATTTCAACATAAAGTGATTTTGTGATATGTAGGCAGGGCAAGCCTTTTTCTCTGAGCCCACTGAAAACTTGATGAACTATGGAAGTCTTTTTCTATGTTGTTGAAAGGAAAGCATTTGGATATGAACTATGTTTTAATTGAGATTTTATTATCAATCAGAGGCAAAATGAAATCAAATAATCTGATAACAGCTAACATAGGTGTATTTTCTTTTAATTTTTACTGGATTATCTTCTCCAAGCAGTGACTTAAAACAATTTAAGACCAACACAGAGAAGCTATCTTACAACCTAATCCCATTTTATTCAAAGACTGTGGACCAGCAGCTGATGTAGTTCTCATCCTCGACTCCTCTGCCTCTGTTGGCTCTGTCAACTTTAATGCCATCAAAAACTATGCTCGTCGCTTGGTGGGTGAGATGGAGATGTTGTCGTGTGATATCAACATTGGCGTCATGAAGTACAGCTCTGCTGCCATGATTCAGTTCAACCTCGGCTACTATGACACTGAAGAGGAGATTATGCGGGCAATCGGTGACATCAGCTTCACACCTGGCAGGGCTAACATGGCAGATGCTCTAAGAGTTGTGAGGACACAGATGTTTAATGGCAGAAATGGTGACAGGTTGGTTTTATTTTTCTTTCCAGAAGTCAATGAGGGCTCTTGTGTTTCAGGTTGTCAAAAAGTTATGGAATTTTGTCTTGTAACTGTTGAATTTTGTATTAAATGAAAGCAAAATGGTAGCTGAATAATCTTCCCCAAGTTGAACATCAACAACTTAAAAAAGAATATAACTCAATTTTAAGTACAAACTTATTCAGCCAAAGATCTTTTCTATGCATTTCGGGGAAATAAGAAGGATTTTGTCATGTTTTCCCTCATCTTTTTAGTTGAACAGGGAAAAACAAAATAACTCTACAAGAGAAGTTAACTGACTCGAGGTGCTTTCAGATGAGCTGTAAATTATCGAAGAACTAGACTTTGATTATGTTTAATAGGTGCATTTTATATGGTCCTTTTTCTCCCTTTTTCCTTCACACTGACTTCATTCATGTTGAAGTTTTATATAATATGGGTCATGTCCTCCAGGTATGATGCTAGAAACATTGCCTACCTGCTGACTGACGGCTCAACTGAAATCAACAAAGACCTCACTTTGTCCGAGGCTGAGTTGGTCATTGATTCTGGAGTGAGACTCATTCCTCTGGCTGTGGGACTGAGGGATCGTAGTGAAATTGAGTTCATCGCTGAGTCCCAGGGCTTGCCCTTAGTTGAGATAGAGAGTGAGGACAACTTGATGGCCATGAGCGATCAGGTTCTTGAGGCTGTACATGACAGTAAGTGATGCAAGGGGGCTAGCTGATGTTGGGGAGGGCTGGAATTTCTTCTTTTTTTTTCTTGATAACTAATTGAAGTGAAGTGTGATATGGAAACTTGTGGATGGAGATAAGGAGATACTGCTCACAATCTTTACTTTTAAATATAAAATAAAAAGCACATTCCATCATCTCAAAGTAAAATGTGCAGGGGGAATAAAAATTTTTTTTTTTTTTTTTAGGTGATTGAATTAACTTTCTGTAAGAAACATGAAACGAAAAAATGTGGTAAAACTGTAAGACATACTAACATTTCAGCAAGCTTTATTTTCTTTATAGTTTATGAGATATTTGTAGAGTAAAACGGACGCCAATGAAGGACTTATAACAGCTAATTATTTCAAGTATAATTTCCTGTCATGGACAGTTCACATGTTTTGTTTCAAAGTAGTCATGGAAATGTGTCGAAAAATTAGAAAGGCATGGCACTTAAGTATTCTCTTGTTTATATATGTCTGTACTATGTGCTTTATCTGTATTTCTATGTACTTCATTTCCATATATTCTATATGTAGCCACTTGCTATAAAGTATGCATTTTCAGATGTGTACACCATTGGCTTTGTCTTGTGAATGTTTCCCCTATTTAAATCATCCATCCTATTGGCTGTGAAATCTGCAACTCTTATATACTCAATATTTGGACTTTTTAAAAATTAATTTCCTGAAATTTGCTAAATTGTAGTTCTTTGTGAATATTTAAAAAAATATTTTTCCAACAGTTATATTTTTAAAATGTTTGCAAAGGTAATAAAGATCCTTAGAACTTTTTAAGATAAGCATGAATATTTTGTGTGTAGATGTTGTTTATTTATTTGTCTTATTTACAATTTCCTTTTTCTTTTTTAATCTTTTTCACATATATATTCATGAAGTTTAGTATCTTTCATAAACGAAAAATATCCAATTACTTTAGGTATACCTGAGGTGAAAATAATCTCTTCTAAGGATTTTCAATTATTCTTTTTCTTTATTTTGGGCCAAAAACATATTCTCAATGACTGAGTTATCTTTTAAAGCTCATGATTGTAATTGTTCTTATTGCAGTCACTTCAGTAAAATACACAGTTGTAAGAAATTATTGTTATGAAACTGGCAGAATTTTATGAATGGTAGGCCAAAATAACCATTGCATTGAAAAAAAACATTTTTAAAGCATTTGATGAAACACATTGCTATACTATTCTGTTCCTTGTAAATGGAAGAATGTAAATTGAAGATTGTTTACTTCCAAGATCAGTTGCATATAAAATGAATTCTTCGAAACATGCTTGTTCAGAGAAGAGCAACATATTTAATGAATAATTCTAAAGAAATACAGTAAGCATGAACAAAAATAGAATTGCTTTATTTAGCTGAGGATCCTACAGTTATGCAAAGTTTGTGTTCTTATGATCTTGAGCTGTAATTTATTAAGTCATATTTGTCAATCATGGCTTCTCTGCACACCATACTGTCACTTTCCTATTTCTATTTTCCTTGCAGTGAGAGCAGGTACACACATTTTACACTTATTTTAGCCCATTTGGCTCACTTTTTCTCATCTTCTGCACCTAACCACATTCCAACACTATGACTCTCTCAGCATTAGCATGCTTTAATAAGTTAATAAGTAGATTAATGCATGTTGATTTTACAGAGCTGATAGTTTGATTTCATTTGAAGTCCAAACCTCTCTCTCTCTCTCTCTCTCTCTCTCTCTCTCTCTCTCTCTCTCTCTCTTTCTCTCTCTTTCTTT
>JBDFRD010586043.1:0-16951 GCA_039654405.1 Bullina lineata | reverse complement strand
CGGAAATAACGAATTACGGAAATCTCGAACACTATTTCCAATCCCCAACAAGTTCGAGATTTCCGTGCACGACTGTATTAATACATGGACAATGAATGGTATGCAATATTAATACAATGAATACAGTGTATAATGTACAAAGTGTGCTGACCTATCAGTACTGTTGCTCAAAGGAACACATAAACATGACGGACAGCATACACATGTAATGCTCAACTGAGAGATTTGGTGTTCAGTAAAAAGTAAGTAGCATTTCTTCACCAACTGGTGTCTTAACAAGCTTCAAAGCAGGCTAATATTGTTACTCACTTTAAAGTGCAGTGAAACAGTCAGTTAGTCATTCTTGAGATGAAAAACATCTCAACTAACTCAATAATTCTTTTTCTAACATTGTGCATACAGACTAACAGAATAAGAATATTATTTACTGTAATCAGCTTGTTTGTACATGTACATGTATAATACTACCATTTAAAATTTGCTTTTCGCTTAAATAAATTAGTGTAGAAACTTTTGATGAGTAAATACCGCCTGTAGTTAGTAGTAGTAGTACATGTAGTAGGATAGGCTTTCCACCATACCTCTTGCATCACTTAGTACAAATGTACAATAATTCATATCGTTATAAAAAAAGATTATGCAATAATCCAGACTACCAGACATCGACTCTTTATATACTTTATATTGTTTATCCGAAAGTTACAAGAAAATCTTCTTAGTACTAGTAGGGTATGTGTATGTTTGTGCATGGTAGTTGGTAGAGGAGGCATTTTAATTTTAATTATAAGTTACAGTGGAAACCTTGAAAGCGGAACTCGTATAAACCGGATGTACATGTATTATTGCAAGCAGTGCATTCAAATGAAGTGTTGACTTAGCTCTGTGTCTTAGTGCAGAAAGACAAATGCTCAGCTACTTAACTCATCTCCATTGTGCCACAGTAGACTTTCCGTCCACAACATAAAATCATGCCTGACATTAGCTGTGTGCTGTCAACTTATGTGAGAGTAATCTTAGTTTATTAGTCTCGGTCTTTTGAATCCCATGTTCATGGACATATATATATATTTTTGTAATGTTGAAGTTGAACTGAGCTTTCGGCTTTTGGGCACAGATGGATTCACCAATATACATGTACAACTACAACAGATCGTCATGAAGTGACTTCTATTTCTTCTGTCTTGAGCTCGAAGTTCTATTAGTTCTAAGCAGAATCTATTTAAAGTTATACATCGTGTAAAATTTGTTTTCAACCTGTACACTCACTCCATTCTTAAACCAATCATTTTTACAATACATATTATGTGAATATTTTACATGTACATTGTTGAACAGGCTGGCCTGGATGAAATAAAACTACTACTTCTACTAAAATTTTATTTGTTCCTGTTGTTACATATTATGAATGCAAAAAAGTGGATAAATGCTGCAAGGAAGCTGAAAAATACAATATACAACATGTACAAAGAGCAAACACAAATAAAGGCAACTACATATTCTGAAGAATTCAAAGATAATTAACATCTTCAAGGGGAATGAACAACAAGGAAGAGAGCAATAACAACAACAGTTACACCGAAGGAGAAAACGAAGATAAGAATAAGAAGAATCAACTTAGCTCAAAGTTCCCGCTATAGGAATGCAAAGCGGAATTACCGAAAATTAAAAAAAAATTCTCTCTCAAAAATGCATAAAGTGTTCCAGATGAAATGTAATCCAATCCCTGCAAATTTGTGCTTTAGTCTTTCCTTCTTGTCAACTTTGTTGATTATCTCGGCTTTTAATTCAAGTGAGAAGCATTTCCTTTTGTTGGAAGGCACTGTGAAAAAAATAAAAGGTGTCGCGCTTCATTTTGATTCTCCCTATAGGCTACAGCTCGCCCGATTTCTCCCGCTATATCCAAGTTCGGGCTTTCCCTTGCCCCGTTATACCCAAGCACATGTAATTGAGTTTAGAAAGATAGAGAAAATAAAGGGGATTCCGGTAAGGTCCCGCTATAGTTGAGCACTACTGTATTAATGTTATTTACATTTTTTAAAAAAGAGGGAAAAAACAAAAAAACATCAAATTATGTACTTGAACTTGTGCGTGTGGTTGCATAGTCAAGGATTTAGATGACAAAATATGTATGAGTAGTACACTGTATAATATTATGTAGATCAACATTCCTGACATGTTTTTCCTTCACTTCAATTCAATATTTTGTTTATAATACTATATACCCGGTACCGTACACGTAAAAACATGCATTTTCAACTATGGTATCAGTGACTAGGTAGCTTTTCCGAGAGATTGTCTGCTGTATTTCTTGTAGATCTACATGTATAAATTCTCAGATATTCTTTGTGTCTAAGATCTTGAAAAAGTGTAACACATGTACATTTGTACCGGTACCTTGTAAAGTTGTAGGGTGGTGAAGAAAAACATTTTTAAAAATGAAGGGAAGAAGAAGTATGCATGGAGGATCGGTCATGAGAAGTTGGAAGAAGTAAGCAATGAGTCAATCATGCTAAGAGTAAGACCAATTGAGCTGGATACAATTTGACCTGTACTGTAGGCCAAATAATAAAAATAAATGTACTGTATGTCATGTATAGATCTAGTAATGTTAATTTATAGGAAAACCCATGATGACAAGCCTGAACTTGCTGATTTCATTTTTTGTGCTACTACTAGCTACATGTATAGTGCATTATTCTTGTACATGTACGTAAAGAAGGAAAAAAAAAATCTCTTTCCAGTTCTTTCACTAGTTTCACACTGATTCGCATTCACAAACTTGAAATTAATGAAATACATGTACATGATGTACAATACTACAATGTACATGCATGTAGCCCTACAATCTTTGTGAGTTTTAAAGCTAGTTTACATGGTACGTCGTTTTGACGGACATGCAGCGCAGCAAATAGGTGCAATTTACAAGTCCCTCTGTTCTCCTTGCTTACTTTCACATGAGCATCCTTCCATTATTTTGACGGATAGGAAAATACGCATCGAGGATTGATATTTGATAATGCATGCAGCAAAGATCAAGGTCCTCCCCGAAAACCACTGCTCGAGTCGAAAGAGTGCCCCCGTCACCGGATGCGTGACGTCATTTGGCTGGACTGGGCACTTTACCAACTGACCATGATCTCAACAAGCACATGTCGTACTCGTAGACAAAATCTGATTAGATTTTTTAAATCAGCGACTCAAAATTCCAGCCAAGATGCGAGCAAAATTTCAGTTTGTGAAGTATTTAAAAAAAACAGTAATTAATAATAATAAATGTTTTGTTTTTACAAAGTTGACCTCTAGATCGAGGGTTCATTTTGGGGGTGTCTGCAACAAGGTGCGAACGCAGATCCGAGACAAGACATTAGATATTTACTGCAAGTGTGTCGTTCACATACGCACATCATGTAAACGCAAATCTTTGAAACGACGCACGTCAAAATGCTGTGCGCTAAAACAACGCACCATGTAAACTAAGCTTAAGTGGTCTAGTTCTCAATTCTAAAAAATAAAAAGCATAAGCTTGACCTTGACCCCAAAATGTCTCTGGATGACCTAACATTCAAGAGCTGAAAGCATTCAATCGAAGAAGACATGAAGGCAGTGGGAAAAACTTGGTGAATGTGAAGAAGGCAGCTCAAAATAAAGTGAGATGGAGGGCTGTTGTTGAGACAGACCCTCTGCTCCATAAGGCACAACTTACATCATTTCCACCAGGCATAGTTATGAACCACTTTTGTCTTTGAAGGGGCAGACATGGGTCCAAGTTTTGACCCAGGATTTTTTCAACTCATATTCATCCCTGGCTTGGAGTAATTACGAGCTGAACTCGCAGTAAAATGAGGACCCAAAAGAGTAATAACGTACTTGTAGATGTTTCAAATATTTGCATGCAAATAGATTTACATGAATTTTCAAATTGAAATTAGAGAAGCTTCGTTTTGGCAACAAGTCCTAAAAATAAAAGCACTTTTTTTTCTATCTCTTTGTTCTCTACTTATTATAAAGCAATCTGTTTAAAAAAATGTTCTTATCTAGATCTACTGTACAGCGTTCATAGCCAATTTCCATGTGAAAATTCAAGGTTTATTCCAGGCTGAGATTAGTATTAGTTTTCAAGGCTATAAATGTGTATGAAGAACAGAATCGAAAGGACATCGCAAACGGAAATAAAGTGAAATAAATTACGGAACATGTCTGTGAACCACACATGACCGTAAAAACCGACAATGACTGTACATGTCACTGTGTTCGAATAAAGGCATTTCCGTTGGCCTTGTTTAATAGCATTTTTGTTGCATTTTTTTTTACAATTGGGAGGGAAGTCTAGCTCTTAATCTTCAAGGTTTTTCAAGGGTATTAAATTGTTTTCAAGGCCTTGAAAATGAAGTTGGTTATTCAAGGTCCGCTACAAACCCTGACTGTAGCTCCTTTCACAATTTGCAACTTTGTCTTTCATCTAATCTCAGTAAAAGCACCAAAAAAAAGTTAAATAACGTAGATCTAGGTGTGTGCAGTTGCCTATCCATGAATGTCATGAACCAAAGGGCCAAGGACAATTCAGAGAACCACTGTGGTACCAGCTCCTGATCATCTCAGAGACTTCCTTTTTTAATTTTATCAATCAATAGCCGGTTTCAAACAGCAAAGCTGAAGTCTAGTTTCCTGTATCCTTTACCTGACCAAGGTAATTTAGTTTTATCTGTTCTACTTCATGCTACTGAACCTGGTTCTTTAGGCCTCTGGGTTTGAAGTGTACCGTATGCAAGTAAGAAGCATAAAAGGATTGCCTTCTGATCGAGTTTTTTATTTTTCCTTTTCAGTGCCTGGTGTATACATGTATTTCTACATGCAGTTAAACAGAAAACTTTGAACACCTTCGAATATATAATGAAACACAAACACTGAAATAGACCTATCAAAACTTTTAATAAGCACATGCATTTTCTTGAAGGAAACATTGAATCAACTTTTAAACAAACCGCCTAGTACATTTCATGTCAAATGATAACATTTTAGGTTGTCATACCAAACACAATAACTTTTAAAATTCCTAACAAGAAGATCACTTGAAGTGCTTGTTTGTGACATTTTGCAGTTGCATAGCTCTGGATAAAGTGCTTGATCTTCAATCAATCAAAAGAACATTTGAATTTAAAAACTTATGTTGTATTAGTGCATTTGTATTCCACGCTACCAATCAAGCTTTAAACTTTAAACAATCACTTGCCAAAAAGGGTGAACAAAAGGCAAACCAAAAAAAAAAAAAAATAAAAAAAGGGTACAGTACAAGCTTGTTACTTTTGTCACCTTAAAACATTACAGTTTGCTGCTATTTGTTATGCAAAACACGCAATTTCTGCTGTAAAGGTAGACTTAATTCTGATAGTCTAAGTTTTAAGGTGCCTAAAAGGTGTTCTTGCTTTCAAATTTAAAAGACAAAAATGGACTACTTAGAATAAGATAGAATGAGCCAGCCCTGTTTTCCTGGTGACATCAACTGCTCAGTTGTTCCAAAGTAGTTGTTCAGGTCGGGTCCACTGGGTTGTCTCAACACACAAGAGTAGTAGTACACACACAAGATTGGAAACTTTAGTCAGTAGGTCAAAGTGTACTGCGGCTAGTGCCCTAGTTCTCTTGGCTCTCCGCGTTGTTAGAGGAGGCCTCAGACTTGAGGGTGTCATTACTAGCCTCTGCCTTCGGAGTTTGGCTGTCGTCATCACGTCTAGACTGCTGCATGGACAAACATATAGCAACATGATTGAGCGCAAAGGTAAAACAACCCAAAAAACAGTAGAAATTGAATTTCTTTTCATTATCTTTCCTAAAAGCATTTGCATTGATACAGTGGAGGTATTGACAGACGTGGGGTATCTTGATGAGTAGAGTTCAAAATAAATTCCTCTATTAATAAACAAGTCGCTTTTTTTATGCTTCTCTTCATCAAGACTAGAAACTATCAAAAGCTGGAAGTAGTGGAAGACTGGTATCAAGTATATAAATGTTCAAACTAAGACCACACCTTAACATGAGCACTTACTCCTCTAGGTTTCCTGTATCCTCCACGGCCACGACCGCGGCCCCCTCGGGCACCCCTGGGTGGGCCTCCCTGGTACCCGTAGAAGCCACCATCGTAGTAGCCCCGGGGGATGGGGGGTCCGTAGTAGCGGCTGTAATATGGTCGTCGGGGGCGGTACCCTTGGTCTCTCTGAAGTTGATACTCGCCCTGACCCTGTAACAGATGGTCATCAGCCATGTTAAAAATGTACATGAACAGATCACTTGTTTCATACTGTAGAACAGTAATTCCAGCTACAGAAACCAAGTCAAAACAGTAACAGAAAATAGGTGAAAGCATCTTAATGCTCATTAAGACAAAGACTGTTATCTTCTCTTCATCAAAAAGAGTATCTGAGACAATGCATAATCTACTAAAAGAAAAAAATGTGAAAAATGATTTGACGGAGATGAATTTAATCCCCCAATTCCAACAATGCCTGTGTTCCGAGATAATTGCCAGCACTATTTGGCATGCCACTGGCTGACTGCTTAGTCCAAACGTAAACAAAGAACATATCTTGATATAAAATTTCAGTACACAAGATGAAGGAATACAGAAGTCAAAGCATTTGTCTGGAACACAATCTGAGGTTATGTCGATAAAACAAAGACCGAAATTAAAAGTAAAATACAACTCATTTAAAAGCATGTTAAATACTACAGCCTGAGTTGATGGACATTTCCTTAATACTTTAATTTAAAATATGAATCCTTTATCAAACAAAGCTATTATGATTTACTAAAATAGTTAATCTAACCTTTATCTACAATTTTTTTTTAAATTAGATCAACTGAAACCATATTGTAATAAATACAGGTGAACACAATGCAACAAAGATGCTCAAACTGAAAACACCGCTGAAACCAATGAGGAAAAGCCAAGTTTTTTTTCTTATCATTCCAAAATAGAATTTAACGCCAACACTAATTAACCTACTGGACTTAAGACAAGTTGTAATGTTAATTCAGTATTATCAATAGCTTCTATTTATTGACTTTGATGGGTCCTTTGCTAAGGATGAGTGGATGGAACAACACACAGCTGCGCATATAGGTGCTAATGGTTGGGCAGTCAAAGTAAGGCTTGGACAGAGCCTACAACTGTATGCCATGAGAGTTACGAATGCATACTTCTGCACACATCCGAATAGTCTCTCAATCTTAAATCATTCATTGTTCTGTTCCAAACATTTCCTCGGTTTTATTGCTTGACCATCATCTTTGCAGAAATGCATGGCATACTTCCTTTATTCTAAGCTTAAGAGTATTCATAACTGTTATGAGAAAAGGTAAAAGACGAGCAAAAATCATTTCTGAATCTTAAGTTATGAATTATTCTTGCAAAGCAAACAAGAAAAAGGTCCTTGAAAATATATCTTCCAGCTCAGCATCAAGCCAATGATGAAAACAAACCACAATTAATTGGAAGATTGACAGTTTGCTTGGTTTGAAGTAGGGCCCCCAAAATTCTTATTTTGGTCCCATTTTATTTTTTTTTGTCGAGAGATAAACATTCGGGTTTGCTTCAAGTCTGGCTGGCTCGAAAGTATTAGCGAGAAAGGAATATGTCCCTGCACTATTTGCTGAAAATCGACCTCAGCTCTACATCAAAACAGTAATAAAAGGGTTGCCGTAAAGTTTGCAAGCATATTATATTTATATATCTTTAAAATATAGTTACTTCCCCTGATTATACTTTATACCAAACTAAGCTTGGAACAAAACTATATTATGGAATCCCAAGAAATTCAGTTTCAGCAAGTTATCAAAACATACTTCTAGATATTGCCGTCCACGGCGAGGTGGCCCAAAGTAACGTCGGTTCTGGTAATATGGGCGACGTCCTCCACCTCGTCCTCTCTGGGGGGAGACATATTCTCCTTGTCCTTCATCCTGATCAAAGTCCTGAGGAGTTAGGGTAAAATTTTGTAAGAGCAGTGATAACACAGTAGTATTTGTTTCAATACTTGTACTGACAATAAATTTTCAAAGCAATGACCTAATAGGTGTGTGTGAGGTTACACAATGCATTCAGGTTTTGCATATTACATGTACAAGCTAATACTGGTATGTTATAAATTCATCTCGCATAAAGACAAAAATTTAAAATGCTCAGGAATATAAAATTACATTCTACTGCATGATGAACTCAAAATACTTTTCCAAATGCTTTGTCACTAAGCCAAATGTCAGCATGCATACACAGTATACACACAATTTATGCTACAGCAGAAATGTCTAAAATGCAATATAATGTGATAAGCACACATTGTTACAATTCTCTCAACAATATGTTATGGAAATATAGCTGTCTGTAAATAACAAATTACTAAGTAACAATATAAGTGCTTTGGGATGAAAGGAAAAAAAATGCCATAGCACAGTCTTGTTCGAACAGTTCAGAAATATTTACAGCTAAAAGTGAATTTCAAGAATGGATTTAATTTAATTGCTTTTAAAAAGACATTCAACACTGTTCTTGAACTGCAGCTACCCTAAATTAATAGCATGAATTACATTTCTTACATGATTTAATAACATTACACACCTGTCTAGGCCTTCCAGTGCCCCTGCCACCTCCACGGAAGCGTGAGTACCAGCCACCACGTCTGTAGCGGCGGCGATCAGCAGCATACTTGCTGCCTTGAACATTGGAACCTTCAGGACCTGTCACATTGGCTGCTTCATTACCCTGTGTTACAAAATAAGAGATGAAAGCTAATGTTATGATATCCCCTATTATTAAACTTAAATGTAAGACACTGCAATAACCAAATTTGAACACCTTTAAAGGTCAGTATCTTTTTCTTGTGTTACTTTGCTTTTATTCTCTTGTTAGATGGCATCATTCTATTCATTCTGTATTTTCTCACAAACAAAACAGAAAATCAATTCAAAATTAACATTAAATTGTTGATCCTGTAGATAAAATTACCATCCAATCTGATACTCAGAAGTACTAGAGAGAGCCAATCTTCGCTCTATTAACACTATTTCAACAGGGCTGGCCATATGTATTGGACGCCTAACACCAGAATCCCAAAGCAACTCCTCTATGGGAAATTGGCATCAGGCAAGAGAACAGTTGGAGGTCAGAGGAAACAGTTTATGGACAGCTTGAAGGCATCACTACTAAAGTCCCCCGACAGGGAGAACTGGGAAATCCTTGCCCTTGACTGAAGACTGGTGTGCAACAATCAAAACTCGATGTACTATCTCAGAAAAGTCACCTACCAATCTGCACAAGAAAAATGAGCTGCATGAAAAGCTAGGTCTGCAAGTAATTCAAGTACAGTGACCAACTACAGGTGTCAAACCTATGGACGCTACTTCCGTACTCGGATCAGATTGACCAGTCACTATAATCAACTGCCTGAAGCAAAGGTCCCTGTCAATGATGACAGAGAAACGAAAGATGACCATCCATTTTTCACCTATATCTTATTATCAATATTCTATTAGCAGACAAAACAATACATTAAAATTCAATAATTATTCACCTTTTCGCCCTCGACGACATCGAACTCAACCTTTTCACCATCTCCTACACTCCGGAGGTATTTTCTGGGGTTGTTCTTAACTATGGCCGTCTGAGAACAAAGAATATGAAGAATGAAGTTACATCATCAAAAAAGGACGAAAAGTCGTACAATTAGGCCTATATGAACCAGGAACTTTCTAGCATGTAACATGAAGTTCTTCTTTCCTATTAATAATGCAAAGCATAGGCCATAAAGTTGAAATTTATCATAGATGCCTTTCACCAATGTAAGTAAAGTTCCTGGCCTATAGAGCCGGAGCTTATCCCAGTTTCGGTAGCGTGAAGCGGAACAGATGATTTTTACAGTACCTAGACAGGACATTAGTCTGTCGTATTTCACCAATGTGGCAGATTTGATTTTATAAAAGGTTACAATACCTAGCCCCTATTATGGTGTTTCAGAACATTCCGTAAGAAGAAGAAATACAGTTGAGAAACAAATGTCTAAAACTTTGTTTTTAGTTAAGATCTCTGGCCTACCTGGTGAACAAAAACATCTTCTTTTGTGTCATCACTGAAAAAGAAATTTTTAAAAAACGTATTACTTTAGTATTTTGGTTATAACAGGAAGTATTCATAGGTGAAGGTAGAAAAGGGATAAAACGTTTCTGAAGATACTTGTTTCATATCATAGATGGTAAAACCCTAAGTTAGTTTCATAACTTACCATAATTGTGCTGTGTCACTGATTCCCTTTTCTGCACATTAATTGTTCCCACGAGAGAGTATCTTGTTTTTCATGTCCACATTTGAAAAGGCTTTTTTCCATTTATCACAAAAACAAAATTACATGGCTAGAATTTGTAATGCTTGACTGTAGCTATCAACAGTTTAAATGCTTCTGGGGCATGTTTCCGAAAGAAAATGAAAAAATAGAACTAGAATATAGCCTATTTAGGTTTAAAAAAATTTGAGTTGAAGTAAAGTTTCCTCATGGTCTGTAATGCCTACAGAAGAAGACATTATCCCGTTTCAGTACAAATATAGTTTTTTTTTAAATCTCCCAGGCCCAGACCCATCAGAATGTCAGTATACTTTGCACCTAGACTCTCCTCTATGTTGGGAGATAAAAAAAAAATTGTGTAAAGCTTCTTTCCCAAGGGCACAACACGGTAGCTCTACTAAGACCCTTTAGAGTAGAGAGAGTACCATTTCTTGATTTTAAGTCATTTTTCAATTCCTTAGCTTCCACACATTTATACAATAAAAATAACCTAATCACCTATCTTCCATACAAATTTTGTGGATATTTAATTAAGCTGTATTATTTATTAGAATCTTGCTTTTTATAGATCATGTCCCTTCTATTTGGGATTGGAATACATGTATTCTGATTCACCCGGCTATTCGGACCCGGGTCCTAATAAAACCCACACTATTCGGACACGGACTATTTATGTAGGCCTCATTACAACAAACACAATTATTCCAGGAGTAGCAGACCATGACGCCATCAAAATCAAATCCAACATAAATGCAATGACAAAGAGACCAAATCAGGGAAATTACAAGATATTGATAAGTTGCAAAAGTGGGAAAAGAAATTAGTTACATCCAGTATCATAAGTTAGGCCTATTCAACAACAAAAAAATCAATTGCACATGAGCTGAAACTGAAACGTACTAGATTCTAGATCTAGAGATGTAGTCTACATCTTGTATAAATTACAATACACCATTCATGGGATATTATATTATATTATAGATTACATGCCTATTATTAGTATTAGTACATAATGTATTATTAGGTCTAGACAATTATTCTCGAATGCCCAAACCCAATCGTATTTTCACCCTGGCCTTGATTCTCTACGATTGAAACTGAAATTACGTGCCTTCAACTTCAATTCTCTAAACATAGGCCTGGATCTATACAGTATAGCTTAGACAGACCCTTGATCAAGATCTATGTGTGTCCCAATAAAACCCGGGTCCTAATAAAATCCATGCTATTTGGACCCGGGTCCGAATAAAACCCACACTATTTGGACCCGGGTCCGAATAAGGACAGCCTTTTATGAACCCACTCTATGAGAAACAAAAGATAATGGAACAACTTATTAAGAAAATGTTTCAATCATAACTGACTATTTTTATGAATATTACTTATTATAAGTCATTCATTTAATTATTTTCTGTCTTTACACGGAAGGAAGGAAGGCATGGCCATGACAAGGCAAAGATGCCTACTTTGGCAAAGTGCAAAGCCAGGCACCGCCTGGATATTGTGATTCCAGAAAAGGTACATTGTATGAACCTATAAGAAATACACAGCAATGGAACAACTTGTTTAGAAGATGTTTCAATCGTAGCCGACCACCTTTATAAATATAAGTCATTCATTACATTATTTTCTGTCTTCACTCGGGTGCATTCGTTTTGATAATTCTGCTGATCTCGTCCACACTCCAAACATAAGCGAGGGTTGACAAAAAATACAAATATTGAAATGGGTGGCTGAATAAAGTGAAGTGGAGACAAAAGAAGATATAATTATGTGATTCACTGAAGGATTATGTCGCAGATCGAATGTTTATGTTGGTTGCAATTAATTTGTAAGATGTAATTCCTAATGAAAACAAACGCTAACCTTCGACTTTGTTACGACAGGAAGCGGCCATTGTAATGTAAACAAACTTATCGCCCTTTGAAGATGAATTTTAGTCCTGAGCTTACAAAATTGACACCGGAAAATCGCAAGGGATAAACGAAGAATTGGGGTTTTGTTGTTGTTTGTTTTTGTTGTTTTTGAGTTTGAGTTTGTATATGTATAGCCTATGGATCTTCATGTATCATGTTGCGAGGTTTTCTAAAAGAAAAAAAATGTTTGTGGGTGAGGGCTTGTGTTTCCGGCTTAGTGATTAAACACATTGGAAACAGGAAAATTGCTCATAATAAATGATGGAAACAGGAAAATTGCCCCCTGCTTTGAGGCTACGTGTAACGCTTTATATGAAACGGTGAAAACTGGAGAAATGGGGCCCGATTTGGAAGTATAAAGCGATAATTATAAACTATTCTTTTGACATGAGTAATGGATCAAATAAGAAATCATAACAAAGAAGAGAAAGGTGTTTTCAAAATACAAACGAAGCCCATGTTAAAGTAGTCCAGCCGACCATAGGCTTCCGTCGGTGAGGTCTGACCATGGGTAGGACACCCTGTGATTGAGCAGCGGCGTCTGTGGCTGTGCAGACCAATGCATGAGTGACAGTCTTTGTCGCATCTGTGTGTTTTCTCTGGTCTGATGGAAGTGTTCACAGCCTTCCTATGTGCCCTCTTGTCTGTTGCCACATTTGTGAGTTTGACTTCCCCTGACTTCAAATGTTGTTTTAGTATGGCTCTCCACCTCACGCGGTCGAATGCAAGGTCCTCCCAGAATGCTATGTCCATGTCAAGGGCCTTCATGCCCCTCTTGCAGACATCCTTGTAGCGGAGCCGTGGACGCCCGCAACTTCGATTCCCCATGGCTAGTTCACCGTAGAGGACGGCCACGACTATAATAATACATGTACTGCATCTCGAAGCAGTTAACAAAGTTTATGACCATTCAAAGTGCCGCAAAATCTCCCAAAGTGACAACACTAAACGGAAACACCGTTTGACTTTCCTGTCTTCCAGATGAACATGCAAAAGCACACATCGCAAATAGATAATAATAAAAATGTATACTACCAAATTAAATGGAAATCTAGACGTATTAAGGGAAATGTACTAGCTGTAAAAACAATCTAATAAGATAGGAGGTCGAAGAATTAGAAAAGTGGCATAGTCTGTGTCATTTCCAGAAAAATCTTAATTCCATAAATAATCACGCACTGGTTCAGTAGCTATTCTTACGGAATGGCAATGGAGAATAGCGTGTCAGAGCGGTATCTACCAGTTCACAAATGTTGTAGGCCATATTATATACATGTACCACTTTGTCAGCAGTTTCACATCTCGGCGAATTCAACATGGAAACGAATAAGGATATTTTCTTTTTAGAACCATGGAGTCATGGTTACATTAATTTGTAAATCAGTGAGTACCACTAGAAAGTATAGCTAGGCCTACTCCATATGAAATCTCTGGTAACACGCTGATAAACTAAACAAATGTATAAATAATTTAATCATCTTTTACTGAATTTAATCCAAAATTTCTGGGTCCAAATCGAAGTTTCTCAAAAACTGTATTAGGGAAGAGGAAGAAGAAGCAAAGGGTCGCAAAAGAGAAAAAAAAGACAACTTTCAAAGAAAAAGAAAAAAAAAATGGCACGCATATATGAGACAATGGCAAGTTCATCATCAACACTGACATCGTGAAGCCTAATATAAACGCCTCTGCATTAAAACATTAACAAAAAAAATCGTATAATAGTCATCCGTCGGATACACTTGGCCTATACATGACATGATTCTCTTCCTCGTCGCCAGTTTATACACAGCAAATGTTGACGTACACTTTTTCGTTATACGGGTTTGCAGCCGCATTACAAACAGCATCACGAGACTGTGTGGTGAGAGCAGACCCTCGTTCGCTGTTTGGATGAGGCAAGCCAGATCGATGAATATGAATCGCCTTCCCGAGACGCATAGATTTCCTTATTCTGAGATGGAATTCTGTTCCACCATTTTCAATGGATGCCAGACGATGCCTCTTCAGCGCTAGGATTATGGCTAGTGAAGAGATTATTCAAACGATTTCAGTGACTGATGTTTACGATCAGGCAGCTGGGATTGCCCATGAATTTGACAAACTGATTCATGCATACGGGAACGATGCAGTGACAGAATTGATGCCCAAAGTGATAAAATCGTTGGAACAGCTTGAAACTTTAGCTTCCCGATACGAAAAAGATGTTGAGGAGATCAACCAAATGCGATATAAGGTGGAAAAGCTGGAGACTGAGAAGGCGGACAAAGCGCAGGAAAGGGCCAAGTTTGACCAGGTAGGTGGGCAAGTCAAAATCGTTCTAACTCAAGAAGAGTACAAAGTAGATTCCTAGTTTAGACAGAGAGATAAAAATACCCATGAGGTGGGAACAAATTTTCATTTCTCCCCTCTTACTCTTGGTAAGAGGCTGCAAGGTGATTTCATCAGCATGAGTAGGCTATACACTATACTCTGTGTAAGCCTATCTATAGTAAGTAGCACAACTTTGGCTTTTTCTGACTATCACACAACTCAGTGTCTCATGATGTGTCATGTGTCCTCTGCCTTTAGTTTCTAGTCCTAGCCACTCTATCTATCAATTACAAACCACGGCAGGATAATTACAAGTAACAAGGCCATCATTATTCATCATTAAATGTGGACACTGACACTGCAATATTTTTAGAACATAATACAGACCAGGAAGTTATTTGGGTCTAAAAACACTTTTCAACTTTTGACAATCTCTTCTCTCTATTTTTCACTCTTTGAAGTTGAAGCAAGATCAGCAGGCTAATATAGTCATTTGGCAGATCTAGATTTCAAGACTTCAAAGAGAGAAATCACGAATCCAATGTTTTCAGATTATCCAGTTGAAAATGCTATGAGAAACTTTCATTATAAATAATATAATGTGGCTTTTTTAAGTCCCAAAAGACACTCTCTCTATAGAGATGTTATGAAGGATTTTTTTACATGACATTGACGTGAGAACTTTTATGAAATGTCTTGTTCTCTATAATTTTTTAATTTTTTTATGTTACATAGGCCTATACATAATGAATTTTAATTAATAGCCTACCTACATTTATAAAATCATATTCATTTTGACATTGCACTCTTTTATTAGATTTTTTGCCATGACTCTTTCGAATCGTTATTTTCTATCCTGATCCTACCTTTGCATTAAAAGATTCCTTTTAGAATTTCTGCAAAACTGTCTCCTTTTTTTGACAGTTTTTGCCAGGATTGTCTGTCAGCAATTTTGATGTTAATTTAATTTTTTTTGTCATATTTTTTGGGGGGCACCACGCTGTTGAATTGATTTTCTTATCATGAAAATGCTAATATCAAAAGACAATCCTGGCAAAACTACCAAAAAAAAGAGACCATTTAACTTACTACAATGGTTTGCTATGAATTTCTAAGTCGGTTTTCTTCTCTGCTCCTACCTTAGCATTAAATTCCCCTCTAGAAAGGGTTTGTTGTGTAAATTGTCCGAAAAAAGGTTGTGACAAAATATAGAGAATGTGTTTGTTTGCATGTGTTCTCCTATTGTTGGTGGACTTGTAAAGGACATGCAATCTAATTTTCTTTTTTATTACCTTTCATCGTAAGTGTTTATTTTTTTAGGACTGTGATGTGTTCCAATTGATGAAAACTTTTTTCAAGATCATAAACCCTTTTTACACCCTCTGTGTTTTGTGCATCCTCCTACCTCTTACTGAAAGCTCTCATTATCAGTGGAGAGCTTACTTTCTCAAAATTTCAACAATATTTATTTATTTCATTCCTAGAAATATGTGTTTTATGCTATATTTTTTTTTTCACTTTGCTGCAACTTTAGCAGCTGTTCTATATAACATACATATCATTTCTTTGACGTTCTATCTACCCTGACGTTATCTTTTGATAGAGAGAACAGACAATATATATAGAATTACAGTTTTCTAAGTTGTGTCTTTGCCACTTCATAATTCGTTGTGGGCAAGGCCATTCTCCTGTGAAAAGGATGGGGTTGAATTTGTGTTGATCAAAGCGTTACCATTTATAATGTTGCTGATCCATGCCAATTCTTCCAAAGTGGCCTCTTTTATTACTTGGATGGCAAGGTAGACAGTGGAGATGCTGTCAGCATCTCAAGCAATCGCTTGAAGTGTGTATAGTACAAAACAAAAAAATAAAAGATCTTTCAAGGCCTTTGAGGCACATAGAACCATTCCAGTTTTGGTAGCGGAGATGAGTATAACAGATGATTTTTACATCATCCCCTGGACAAGCTAGTCTTGTCATAGCTTTAGGTTTACTTCATGGGTAAAATTTGTTGGTACCCAATTCGGACATTGGTGGGGAGAGAAAAAAATGATGTAAAGCGTCTTTCCCTAGGACACAATGTGGTCTATGAGTACCAGTGTCAAACCTAGAATAATTGGATTGAGAGTCCAAGGTTCATCCATTCGGCCACCACGCCACCATGATTTGATATATGAGTAATAAAAAAAAAAGGAAGTAAAATATTTTGAACAGGCAAAGATCATGGTACATATATATATATATATAATCATTCTAAGACTAAATGAAATAGAAGGAAGTTGCATTCAGAGCTTCAGTGGCTCACTGGTGTCCTCAGCATCTGAGGTTAAATTCTGCCTCCACTATTGTTAAAGAGGCTTCTATGAGAAGCTTGTGCCCCAAAACACAACACTTTTGTCA
>JBDFRD010585932.1:0-16960 GCA_039654405.1 Bullina lineata | reverse complement strand
TTGTGTTTTTATAATTTGGATTCCTGTTGTAATCACAGTGGGCCGGTGTTGACTGTTAGGAAAGTCAGATAGCACTTTGCGTGTTGCAGCAATCGGTTTCTGATTCTCATCATGGATAAAGTGTTTTGTCCTCGAATACTACATCTAGTCAAACCCGAATTATATCAGCGATTAAAAAATTACAAGACCCAAATTTTTACCATGTCAACATTTGCAAAGTTTGTTTTTTTTTCTTTACCTTTTTGACTAAGATCCTTGCATTTTAGTTTCCGGGCATCGACATTGATTAGATTCTACTTTGAGCTGAAGGAAAAGTAACTGTTCCTATGTTTTCGCACCACATAGTCTCTAAACGCGAAAATGGCAAACCACCGCGCGAATAAGTTTTGTTCAAGAAATCTACGTCATCTCTACTCCTTGGAGACATCTCAAACCGGAAAAGGCTTTTATTATCTCGAGTAACATCGGGGATCATTAGGTTCTTCCTTATTTGTTTCATACGGTAAGTAACCACACAACAGTAACAGGTTGAACGAGCCGAAAGGTCTGTATAAAACAAAGAATTAGTAATAAACTAGAAAACTAGATCTACATTCCTGCATCTTCTTTCCTGACCTCAATAAGAGTATAGATTCTAGATCTAAATCTAATAGAATAGATGACTCCACTTTGGGGAAGGACGCTATCAAACGATGCCAGATCCATCTGGATTCACATATACATTCTAGATTCTAGATCTAATGTTGAAATTATGGAGCAGTGGTGGGGTTTATTTCTGTACCCAGTAAGGTGCTTTCTGACTAATAAATGCATCTCGCCGAGCATGAATGATCTCTCTTTCAACGCAAACCCATCACGTTTTACAATACCCCCCCCCCTTTTTTTTTTAGTAGATCTAAATGCATTTGCAATAGCCACACAATCCATAAACGTACCTTTTAGAATTGACCAATATTGTTGTTATGTTTTCGAGATAAGCACTGTCAGACAACACCATTTTGAACGCGTTAACCGGATGATCATCATTATCATCATTATCATCATTATCATCATTATCATCATCATTGCCCCTCACCCTAATCAGAGTTAGGCCACACACAAGGGATTTCCACTTCATCCTGTCCCGGGATAACTTTACCTGTTCTGACCATGTTTGTCCTTAACCGGATGATGCCGGTCGTAAAATTCTAAGTTTCTCTTTCGCTTCCTATCACGTCTGCTTTGCCACGTCGTGACAGGATGACATGCTTAATTTATGTTCATAGACACCAGTTAAAATCTACGTCATGTTTTTTGATCTGTAAAGTCACGAGTGGGTTTTGTGGACCTGCGAGTACTGCTCTGAAGGAGGATGTCCATCAATGTTGGTCTCTTGTTCGACCAAGTACTGGTTTTAAATGCCAATCTCTGAGTGCACATAGACCTATGGGAAAGTTAAAAGTCTGGATCCGATCCGCTTCGACCAGACATTTTGAGTTTATGTTAATAAATGACCATGCAAGGGATATGAAACTATCGTAATAACAAACGTAAACATGTCTTAACAGTTCTGAAAATGATTTATTCGTGTCCGAATATAGATCTATTTCACGACATTGACAAGTAGTTATAGTGTGAACAACTATAATCCAGTAAGCACCACTCTGAGAAAAATAAAAACAAAGCAAAAGACCTTAGACTGTGCTTCCATAACAATAGCTGCTGATTCCATTATTCATTAAGATGCTTCTGGCCCAAAAGGACCTGACGCAGGCTACGGATCAATGTAGTCCATGCCAGTTCTTGTTCTAAACATGTTAGAACGAATACAATCACAGAAGCATGTGTTACTGTTAACGATCGGTCAGGGAAAGAAAGAAGGGGGTTCTGACTTTGGGGCTTTCTATCGAATAGTCACATCAACATAATATTGCCTTGTAACTGCATGGCTGAGGCTATTTACAAGTCGTCGCCTTAGTTTACATGTATTGTATGTCCACATTTAATAAAATCCAAGTTAAACCCGCCGATAGACCTTCATTTCCTTTTGTTGTATGCCCACAAAAGTGCTATGTGAGCTGAAAAACTGGGTTTACACAACCATCACAACCACCACCACGATTTGAAGTTGGGGGTATTCTAACTTTTAAAGCCGTATTTCTCAAAACAATGATGCGTGGACATACGACACACATGTAGAATGAGGCAACGAAGTATCGCCAGTAATACATGTGTTTCACTGTCCTTGTCATACCTTCACACGCACGCTGCAGCTGTAGGTACCTCATGTGCTGAACGCGTTAGGGATACAGTACCATCCGTGGAGCTCAATGTAGATGGTGCGCATCAGGAGCCAGGACCCAGTCGGTCTTATTGGTCTCATGGATGATGGGTCTTTTTTAATGACGATGAAAATGTACCGATCGTTCCACTGTATTGAAGCACGCGTGCTGTCGATAATTCACGCTAGTCAATGGATTTCTTTTGATTTACGGGATTTATGAGTTGGTTTATTGATAATCGAAGTTCTTTGTCTCATCGTGTTTTACGATTACGAAGCAGAAACGAATCCATATTCCCTACTTTGTTCAACCTTTGTTGTTTCACGTCAATAGTCTCTTTGTATTGTTTTGTTCCTTCCTCATGAACTCAGCCCATTCCATCAGCTCATATCTGTTTAATGCAAAGATAATTGACTTGCGCTGCCATTTCCCTCAGAGCTCATTCCCACTTCCCTACATGAGTGGTCGAGAGAGAAACTCGCGTCTGAAACCCCGGGGCCGGTGGCGTCAGTGAAATCGGGCAGCCACACCCTGTAGTGCTCTGCGCCACAGCTTCCCTCTCACAATCTACGAGAGCTATCCAGCCGTAGAATGATCGAGGGCAGTGATCCTACGCCACCTGCTCCGGGGAGCGACCAGCCCAAGTCCGAGGCCGCAGCGCCCGCAAACAACGACCAGAAGGATGAATCTTCAGAAGCGGGTCAACGCCCAGTCGACACGAGTTTGGATGAGACGAGTGGCGCCAGCTGCACGACGGAGAACAGTCGGACAGAATCGCGGTCCCACTCCTCGAGTGTAGCCAGGAACAGGAGTCCAACGAAAAGCAATGACAGGGATCGGCGCAATCGGAGCAGTTCCCCCTCTGCAGTCCTAGCAGAGCTGATGAACAACTCGAAAAGGCCCCGCAGTAGAAGGGCACAGCATAAGTCACTGGTGGACAGTTTGAGAGACGACCTGGCCGCCATCAAGGACGAGGCGCTCAGAGCAAGAGGGCAGGATTTCTCCATAGTGAAAACGCGATCCGAGGTTGCCAGCCTTCTGGGCAGGTCTGACATGTTCAAAAGAGACGCCCCCAAACTTGACGTGCAGAGAATCTTACGGGAAAGCGCTTCATTCACACGAGCACCGCAAAGCAGCGCGTTTTCCGAGTTCAAGTCGAGCCTTGAAAAGCTGGGGAAAGAAATCAACGATCTCACAATGAGCAATAGTGCGCATAAACCCTCAGAGCTCACGATACACGAGTCTAGGTTGGAAGAGCTGAAGAAAAAAATAGACACCAAATCTGGAAACAATTACAAAAAGTGGGCGTTCTCGACGCTGCACATAAATAGATCTCAGAACAATGAGACCTCTGCATCAGTCGCCGATGAAAATGCCGCGGAGACGTTTGGCTCTTCCGTTGATGAAGAAAAGCCGGGCTCGGATCATAGCATGACGGTTACACCTTCTCTGTCTTCAGTTCCATCTACAGGATATACTGCCAAGTGGAACCCCAACACCGGAGATGCGAATTATTCCACCACTAAAGTAATGGGCTACAGCAGGCCGGAAAGTACCACAGGTCTGAGCAGAACATACGGGGACATGGAGTCTAAGGGGGCGTACTCGTTACCTACGTCCAAATTCAACACGGAGATGTCTTCGCCTTACACGGGAATGTATTCCAGCTCCACACATTTTGGAAACACTTACTCGTCGGGACTGCATGAAACCGGGACGCATCTCATTAGGTCGTTTAGCAAAGAGCGAGAGCGGCTCATGAACATAGATTCTCTCCTGAAAAAAACTGGCTTGCGGGGCCTACAGTCCGACGCTTTCAGTCGACCGACTTACGAATATAATCCGTCAGACGCCAGTGGTGCAACCTCGAGCTCAGTAGCATTGTCGGGCCGAAAAATTCACTCCGACATGACGTTCCCTGAGAAATCAGGGGGCGGTGGCCATTATAATAATCTTGGAAAAGCCGCGTCCCTTCCAGGTACTGAGTATAAGTATGTCAGCAGTTCCGTAGACCCTTCAGATTTTGAAACGGGGGCCACGCGACAAACAGAGACGGTGCCATCACGATGGGATAACAGCAGCTACAACAGGCAGTATAACAATTCAAGGTTCGATATTCAGATGCCGTCTGACTTAACGTTGAGCTATCCTCACTACAGTGCATCTTCGATGAGGGACCGCATGAACTACGACGCTTATAAAGACCTTATTTACAATCATGTCCCAACACAAGGCAGTGACCAGCGGGATTATTCAGATCGTGATGCCACTTCAAATAAGCAAACAAGCAATCAGCAGGCCCCTCCGAACCGTCAACCGCAGAAGCAACAAAAGCCCAATCAGAAGCAACCCCAGCAGCGAGGCCGTGCCCCAGTAAGTAAGACTGGGTCAAAACTCAACGGGAAAACGGAGATCAGGGCTGCGGTTAAAGCAGGAGCAGTGGCTTCCGGTGGCACTAAAGGCTCCCAGCGATCCAAAAAGCCTGTTCAGGCAAAGCAAGTTACAAAGAAGCAGTCACAGACCTACGACCCATTCGAACACTGGTGCTTCGGACATGATAAGCCTCAATGCCCCATGGACTCACGGATGAGCTACTGTATGGATAACGAACGGTGGCTCTTCGGCGATGAGGGCTACGCGCATCAGAACTTCAACGTCAGCAAATCCAACAGCCAGTCCAACTTAGGAACGTCAAGAGATGACCTGCTCCGTCTAGACAAGGCCCTGATGCCCAAGCTCATGTCAGGCTACATCCCAGGAAGCTGCAACTACAATAAGACGTCAGACACGATAGCTCCCCACCGTCGGGAGGAGTCGCCCAAGTACAAACCTTACACCGTCCAGACCTCTGGTATTCCTGAATACGCCAAGGCCGCAGCGCAAGGGTTCCCTCGAGATTTTTATGACCCGAGCACAGACAACGCTTGGGCACAGAATGCGTCGGTGGACGGCGAGAACGCGTACCCTTTGAGCGCGAATCCCGAGCAAGTGCTGGATCCCAGTATTTTGGGAGGCCAGGCAGCGAAAAGAAGTAACGGAAACGAGAAAGTTCCGTCCGCTGCGGCATCTCCGCAGAGTCCACCCAGCGGCAAAGGAAAGCCGAGCTTCAAGTGCAAGGCCTTAGCCGAATGTTCCGACCTGTGCTTCAATCCCAGCATTTCTTCACGTGGACCTCCCCGAAGCCGATTCAAGAAAATCCAACCCAAAACGCACACAAAGAAAAATCCGTCCAGGCCGAAAGTTAACACTTTGTTCAAAGACTGCGACACCTTTTCTAACACGCAGCCGGGCTCGGATGTTTGCAGTGATGAGAAAAAAAAAGCCGTTAATAGCATCTTGAAACGAGTTTTCAAGAAGAGATCTATTTAGGTGACACGTATTGAAAATGGAAATGTCGGAGCAAACGTTTGATGAACTATAAACTTGGAAAGCTAGATTGAACAACAGCAGCAGAAGAACGGAGCGTACACGCAAGGCCACACCGATATATTGAAAACGGGGGGACGAGCTGAAGGCAAACTTTGGGGAGTTGGAAAACGGGTGATGTGAAAACTAGCAAGTAGAGTAGTGTACGGTGGTTTGGGAGGGGGTGGGGGATATATGGGGAGGGGAGGAGCATACAAGAAACGACCAGATTGCAACTAACAACAACATAATCCAGTAGTAAATACCTTTTCTGTAGTTCAAAATAAACACTCCTTAGCTCGAGTTCGAAAGCATAGCTTGACAAAGCATTGGGTTTACGTCATTCACGCAATGCACTCATAAATCAAGTTTCCCTGTTACATTCGTACGCAAGTGGCTCTAAAACCCGATATGATTGGAAAGAAGAGCGAGACCATTGGCGGCTAGACACGCCATCGGTGTTGAATTAACACAAAACACAGCAATTCATTATCTTCAACGTACAGATAACCCATAAGCATATATGAAAACCAGATATCATTACAGCAATAAACTAACTTGTGCAATTGAATTATGGCCCATTCATCTTCCTTGTTCTTGGACGTTGTTTTTATTTTCTAGTTACGTTGACCATTTTGACACTACACTCTCTGGTTCGTGTATCTAAAAAGGAAAATACGAGACCCCCCTGGAGAAGCTTTTATAAAGTTGCCTGTGACATGGAACAGCTCAGGGGGAGATAACTGATAACGTCATCTCGTGTAGGTTAGAAACATGAAGAAAAATAACCATTCGACGAGCTGCGTTCATTCGCTGTGGGAAATGAGCGTTAAGCAATAATTGTCGATGATCCAATATAATTGTTACCGATCCAGCATCCTGATTTTTCCCTCAACGCATTGCATACTCAGGAGGGAGGAGGGGGAGGGCTGGCGATTTTTGCAATCCTCAGCACAGAAGCTACAATCACGACAGTCATTGAGGTAGTGCTACGACAGGCAGGACCTCACCACTGCCGCTCATGCTCATTCTGGGGTTCGACCCCACAACCTTCGGACTGCCGGTCGAACGCTCTTCAGACTGAGGCCTATAGAGCCGGAGCACATACCAATAGTGGGTCTAGGCACGTACCTGTGCCGGTAGCATGAAGCGGACACGATTATTTTTACACTACCTCAGACATAGACAGCAAGCTAGTCTGTCGTAGGTAGAACAATATGCCGGTGCCCAATCATACCTTGGTGGGTAGAGTAAAAATGGTGTAAAGTGTCTTTTCCGAAGGCACAACACAATTGTCCGGATTCGAATCCAGGATCCTTGAATTGAGACTTTAACGCTCAAATCATTTTACCATTGCACTGCTATTGGTACCGGTACTTACATCAATTCTTTGGCCACTACTTTTGCTGAGTAATGAAATAAATAAAATCACCTCGATTACATAGGTCAACAAAGCATGATACATGTACTAGAAATCTAGATCTAGTACTAGATCTATATCTAGTATCAGATTCGTAAAATTGATGGACAATAATATCCCTCAACATTTTCTATAAGTCTTTGAATAAAGTTTAATTGAACGGCCCGAACAATGTCGAGTTATAACGAAATAGTATTCTTCTCTCTCTCTCTCTCTCTCTTTCTCTCTCTCTCTCTCTCTCTCTCTCTCTCTCTCTCTCTATCTCTCTCTCTCTCTCCTCCCTCTCCCCCCCCCCCTCTCTTCCCTCTCTTTCACTCACTCCCTCTGTCTCTCATTTTCACTGCCCAATATCATGTCTCTCATGGTATCACAAGCAGGATAAAAAGTTCAAACTAACACAAATTCGTACCTTTGTTATTAATGTTTATTTTGGACACGCATTGCTTAAGGTGTATAAAGTGATAAAATTACTGTAAAAACTCGGATTTCATTTGTGTTGTTAAAAGTTCATACAAAATCCAAACATCATACAAAACTAAAAAAAAAAGGAAGAAAAAAAAAGACAGAAATTAAAAATGGAGCTTCATTGGCATTAATTCTGGGCTTCATTCCTTTCATAATATGTGACACTTGACATCTGGCTTGATTATTGATCATGATTCATGAATCGAGCATTATAATTTGTGATGTAGGTAAAATGATAAGTGAACCCGCATACAGGTTATATTATTATGTGTCAAACATCGTATCACTTGACTAAATACCTCACAAAGTTGGAACACGAATCAGTAGCAGATAAACGACTGAGTTCAAACTTCTTTTGTTTCATCTCATCAGCCTTTACGGATGTTTCCACTCTTTCTTCCATAATTACGAGATAAATATAAAAAAATAAACAGCTAATCTCCATCCCCAATCCCTATCCCACCTCTCTATTGTTCTCCCCAACTCCTCTTTGTTTTGAACTGAAATGTTTGACAAATATGCATCTGAACAAAATCATATAAATCAGCAAAAATAAAACCACACTGCGTTGTTAAGAGTGAATATCTAAGAAAAAGAAAGATGCTTACACGTATGCCGTGTACGCCTAGAATATATTTATTTATTTGAACACGTCCTTTTTTTTGAGAAATAATTCATGAAGAAGTATTATTCTTTAAACACTGAAGTGAACGTAAAAATTGCTCTATACCTCTCAATGAATACGCTGGCATCAGGAGTATTTTAAATATTTTCAATTATACATTTCCCAAACAGCTTTCCTTCGGTGTTATAATCCTCCCTCCCGACTCCAACCTTGGTTTTTTTTCCTCTTTATGTGGCAATGTCTGTAGTTAAAACTGAAAACAAAAACTGAAAAATTAAGGCTGATGTGAGGCTGTTATTGCCACCCCTGTGGTCAAGGAGTATAGACAACACGTGCGATGCCATCAACAATAGAAGGCCAGAAAGCACAACAACAGAAACATTTTCTTCTTTGTGTTTACAGGGAAACAGCCGGACTGTTCTATTAAACACTGATTATTCCCACACACATGCCATCTTTCTGACATTTATCATCTCAGACGGTCATGACTCAAAGTTGATGCTAAAAAATATGTTTGATGACAGCACTATTGCATGAGCAAATGAATTTGAGGATGGAAGTGCAGACTGCATACAATCTAGTTACATGGACAGAGAGATATAGATCTATCACCAAACTACACAAATTGCAGCTTCTCACTGTGATTCTTCATACAGCGCCACTTCAGTTTTTTAAATTCTCAATATTTTGTCCAACTAACCAGCCTTGTCTTAGAATTTCATAGACGACACTCTCTTTCTCTCTCTCTCCCTCGTTCTCTCTCTTGCTCTCTGTCACACATTCAAAGACACAGACACAAACAGGCACGCAAGTACGCATACACACAGACACACGCAATCCTTTGTCAATTTAAAAAATGAAATAACAATGTAATAATATCAATGTCTATGTCCAGTGTGTAAGTTATTTGGCATGGCAATTTGTTTAAAAAATGTTGGAAAAGCAGCGCTACTCTTTGATATGATTTCATTTCATTTTTTCTTGTTCCTGTTTTCATCCACATATGCACACAAAAGAAATAATAATATAAATAAAATGCAAGTATTATCTCCTGGAACATGAGTCTGATCGTCCTTGGAATCAAGGATGGCTAATTAGAACATAACAATGTAAACAGGATGTCTACACAATAATTACTCTTGTGAATTTGGGACACTTAGGCATGATACTAACAATCATTCCTATAAAGCATCATGCCGCTAACTTCTCTAATGCCACTTGCTGTAGTTATAGATGCATTAACCAACCATTAGCAACCAGTATGTGTCTTAATTTACTGGTGACCTCAATCCGATTGGAACAGATGAAAAAAATGATCATGAAACTTGCTTAAATAGCAAAAGAAATTATAGGCTGATGACAGTGAAGACAAACTACTAGGCCAAAATAGTTACTAGACTCCACAGCAGTGAACTGACACTTTGTTTTTAAAAGGATATAAGAGATACAGGATTAAAGTATGTTACCTCGAGACACTATTTACACATTGGACAACGTAAAATAGTACAATTAAACATAGTACTCAGAGCTTGATTTGGAAAAATTAAAAATTAAAAATAATTAATGTATGGTTAGTAAACCAGCTGCACGGTGTATAAGGCAAGTAAGAACTGAGTACGTTTACATAAAATAGTCAAAGAAATGGACTTTAATAAATTATACATTTAATGATACAATACGTTTATGTTGCGCTTGCGCAATGCATAAGCCTGTTACTGAAAATAAAATATACACATTAAAAAGTACTTTGATACATTCATAAGAAGGAGAATAGGCTTTGAAAAGAAGGAGAAAAAAAGCATCACTAAAAGAAATGAGAAGAGCTCTCACAGTTGTGAGGTAACAACAGGTGCACAAAATTAATAATATTGTACTCAGATAATACACCTTTTCCCAAACACGAACAATACACTTACTTACATCACTTGTGCAAGCAAGCATGGAGAAAGTACACAACATATGTTTGACATGCTTTTTCTATGAAAATGGGAAATAAGAAACAATATTTTTAATTCTTTAAAAAAAACCTGAAGTTTAATGAAAAGATAGAAATAAATCAAAATGATCAGATTTCATTTTTATAAAAAAAAAGTTTTGCCCAAAGAGAAATTTGTTTGTCCTTGAAGTGACTGAAATTGCTGCCGTGTTTTCTTCTTCAAACTATAATATAATATTTCCTCTTCATATAATATGCATTTCCTATTCACATAACCTTGTATTTTCTCTCCATGTGTGCTTTCAGTACAATATCTCTGCCAGTGATGGGTATTTAAAAGTGAAAGCAATATGAAATAACACAAAAATATTTAGTATAAAATAGAGCAGCTTAAATTAATGTGATGTAGGATAGCAAAAACTAAAAATTAGCCACTGGGTCAGTGAAAAGGAAAAGAAATATAATTTATAGATTATTTCTTGTGAATAAAATTAAGTATACTTTTGGTATTATAAAATGTTTCACTTTTTCTTTGATTTCGCTTCCCGTGGCTCTTCATTGATAGTCGTATCTAAAAAAAAATTGAACTTTCACATTTCTTCTATATAAACATGTACATGCTTCTAGTTTACCTCATGCATTTTCTATAAACAGAATACGTATGTGTGTTATGTACAAAGTTACTTCCACGAAACAAAGCAATTCTGTTTGTGAACATTGTCCTTTGAGAATATTGATTTCACTAGTGGGCCAATCAAATAAGAAAATTTATTACTCGCATAAATCATGAAATCAAAAGCTTTTCCTTATCAGAGAACAAGCTAAGTGTTGGATACACCGGATAATTAAATTGGCTTATTTCTATCTTAAAGGCTTATTCTTTTATTAGCCATACTTTGTTCAAAAACCCACAACCTTTTGTTGAGTTGTTTGATTACATGGTGATTAACATTTTCAGTCAAGTCAGCAAAAATCAAAGTTGTTCTACATTACTTTGGTTTGTTCGTTTATTCTCAGAAGGTTAAAAAGTGCTTTGAAAAGGTCTTGGCAATTGAACAAAAATAAATTGTGATGCCATACATATTTTCAATATGTCTGAATTTATAAATATTAAAATATTTCTCGCCCCTTTACACCGTAATATAGGCCTATAAGGTTGCATTGAGACATGGAGACAAGTAATATATGAGAGACAAGTTGTAATAATATGAGACAAGATTGGAATAAAGGAAACAACAATGCATGGAAATGTGAACAAAGTTATTTTGCCAATGTAGGAGAAAATAAATTTACAGTGTGATATAAGAAATCAACCAAAGCAAAGATCAACAATTTCACACTCTGGGTTTTCTATATCTTTACTTGACATGATGTGTAATTAAAATGATAGGTATGGGCTGAAAACAACAAAATAATACTATGGTGAGGTAATGTAAGTAATGCTGCTGCATAGCTTTCATTCAACCACACCCTAGGAGGCGTCTTGAGTACGTTGGGTGGTAAAGGGCAAACCAGAATTGTAGAACAAATTGAGACCACAAGATCAAACAACACTTTTCCTGCATTTGATACACATGTAAGTGGCACAGCCATGTACAGACATTTCATTTAGAATATTTTAATCATCTACAACTAGCGTAATACAACATGAATCTGAATCAAATATTTTTTTAACAATGCTTTAAACTATGTAACTAGCTACTATAAATCAATGAGGTAATCTTGGGTGAAAAGTTTCATTATAAAGCTCAAAAGTTTGTTTGTCTACTTTTACTACATTTCACAAAATTGGTAAAAACAATCAGATTGAGTTTTAAAAAATATCACTTATATCATTTGTTTATTCATGCATCGTAAAAATTTGCAGAAAGACATGAGGTTTCAAGCCATTTATCTTTTTCTCCATTTACTTTAGATTTTAATATTTTCTGCTCTTTGACAGTCACATGTATAATATGGACCACCTGTATTATACATCATAGGCTACATTTTTCAACTACGTCACATGTACAATACACGATTTGCACTTTAAAATGTAAAGGTCCAAAACACATCAAACACACGGCTATCTACGGCAAGAGAACCATAATCAGTAACATTTGGATGTACTGGCTCCACAACAAAAATATAAAACTAAGATTTATGTTTTCTTTCTGCAAATGAAAACCAGATAGGTTCGATTTTTTCCCCCTTTGTCAAAAAAAAAAAAGATTCTAAAAGAAATAAAACTTGAAAACGTATTTTCACATGTTATTCATCAAATGCAGGCTTCCCTCCCTGCTTTTCTATCCCCGTCCGCAATTTCTCAGCCTTGTCTAAACAGACACCTGGAAATATCACAGGCAAGGAATATGCATTTTCATGGCACGTCCTTTGTAATAATGACAAACGTACACAGAGGTCCAGTAACGATTCCTCAATTCTCCTGAAACATTGCAATGACACAACTAGATACTACTACCCTGCAGCTTTCATTCACTTTTTTTTAATGACACAGCTAGTTCATTTGTACATATTTATTCAAAATGCACATGTGAACGACCGGTCTGATGTGAACAGCAGTTCACCTTTGAAGGTTGGGCTTTATCATATCAAGTTCAACTGCTACTTAACCATTTTTTTCTCACTGTGGACTCTTTTTGACTTTCTTATTATGTATCTAAACAAATAATGGATTTGGAAATGACTTCAGTGCTGTTAATTAAAACTTCATCAAAATGATCACAGTTTATAAGCATAATAATGAAATGCATTTTCATTAACTTTGCATGGAGAGTCGTGATATTGTTGTATTGAAAAATTATTCACTTGTAAAGATTCTTGTTACAGCATAACAATTACTCAACCAAAATGCACAAAACTGAATGACCAGAATGAGTAAAATTGCTTTCTTGAACATCATGAGATTTTTCAGTTATGAAAATTATACCATTACATACAGAATGTAAATGAATTTGTATTGCCTAAAATCATTATAAATCTGGTAGATGTAATATAAATTCTTACATAATCATAAAGCCCACAGTCTCTCATTCTGTATTAAAAAAATGATAATCTGAGTACTAAATGCAACAACAAGACAAATTAATATATCTATAGCCTGCAAATTTGTTTCTTCCCTCGTCTAAAGAACAAAAATGGTGCCTTCCATTAATAAAAGAAAAAATGACTTGACACAATATAAAGAAAATTGCAAAACTGTTCAACTAAATTTTGGGATGGACCTTAACTGCTTGGCCAAATAATTCATGATTACAAAATTTAAAGAAAAGAACAGAAATGTATCAATCCAACACCCACAAAATGCACCGGTACATGAGCCGGTACATGTATGTTGAATGAATTGAAAATAGAGAGACAGAAATATCCAATCGACTTCTCTGGATTCTATTATTTGTGTACAGTTTATGAGATTTAGGAAAAAGCTTTTCGTCCATCTAATCAATGGTATTTTCGAAATTCATTTCTATATTTTCTAAAAACAAACCAACTTTGTCATGCCACTGTAAGTCATCAAACTCTTATGAACATCAAAATGGCCCATCTCCATCAACGGCTCAAAGCACTTGCAAAACTGGTTGTCAGTTTTCCAACAAATCATAAGATAAGAATGAATCACTGGTGCCAGTAAAATATATAAAACAAATCAGTAGCCAGAGAGTGAGAGACATAAAGTTATTGAGTCTAATGCAAGATATTTATATCATATGTACATTAGTAGAAAGATATACAAAAAATAATAAAAGATGGGAAGAAAATGGCTTTTCTTGGCCTCAAGGAATCAGTAAGCACGACCTTCAAACGAAACGAACCAACTCAATGACAGTTTGGAATTCAAGACTGTTTATCTTTCTCAGTTCCTTGTCTTGAGTAGTGCGTTGCAAGTGTGTTACTTCCTCTGTATCATTGCTGAGTATTACATGTCTTACAAAGACTAAACTAGTCTAACTGCACTTTTCAAATTAATAATACTACTTTATTAGTCCGAGTCCAACATTTAATACAGTAAAAAAGTAATGTTTAACAAATATGAGTACTTTTGGAAGCAGCATGCTGGCTGAGTTATGTGAAAACTGGCACCTGCAATGGACTAGAATGTGATGTGATTTCTTACCTATCCATCAAATGAAGTATTCTTTGACAAACATTATACTTAAACCATCCTTCACACAAATGACTTCACCAATAAACAAAAATCGTTTTTAGCAGAACAGTGTAAAGCAATCTGTCTTCCCATGATTTCATGCGATGAAACTCTTTTTCAATGAAGAAACAGCCTGGACAATCAGTATGCTCTACCAACAATATGCTGGTTACAGTGTAGTTTTAAAAATCAAGGCGATATTAAATTCGCACATTAACACAGAAGCCAAAGTTACCCAACTAACAGGATCTCACAGCGTTGGAATAAAACAGAAAAAAATATATTTAATGTTTTACAGACCCTGTTTGATTGCAAAACACTTTGCCCTGCACGCTCAGAAACAGTAATGGTGGATGCATTGGTCAGGGCAAATTTGTTTGGAAAACTTCGAGCCTGGTCTTACAAGAAGACATGATTGTGTTTCTACATACATGCTTTCACTAATTTAGTAAATCGGGCAAAATTTCTTGTCTAAGTGACAATGTGACTGTAGAAAAAAAAAAATGATAGCCCTCCCTCCTCCTCCCTCCCCCCAAATCCTCCTCATAAAGGAAAACTAAAAAGTTGGAAAACTGTCAGTGGTGATTAGACTTCCCTGATCTGGCTCCACCTCTCACAGAGCGGACTTCTCCGTAACCGCTGTAAATCCTTGGCGTGGACAAGTCATCTTCTAAGAACAAAGCATTCTGTCTGCCTTTGCTCGTCAGTCCTCGCATTTCTTCTGATGCAGCGGCAACGGAAGCCATTCCTGAAGATTTATCCCCAAGTTTGTTCATGTACGGCTTCATTAACGATGAAGGGGCGTCTATTTTACCACTGTTGTGATTCCCAGCGACAGACATGGTGTAGTTGTTGCTGTTGTTAGCGGTGCTGTTGCTGTATTGCTGTTGCTGTTGTTGCTGCTGGTGACTGGTGAAGGTGAATGACTGTCCTTTGTTTAAGGGTTGAAGACGTCCCGTCTGTCAGGAAAACAAAAGATACTGTCAGAATTGCACAGAAAAACACTCTGGGGTCTACACTTTCTATTCATGCCTAAACAAACTCAGCTGAATTCAAAGGTTTTATAAAGATACCTGAAAATAATTTCCTCCTTGTTACATTCATCAAACATTCATGTAACTTGTTTTCTAATTTCTAATCACCAACTGCCTGGTGATGCACTCACTAGTGATGATCTACTACTTCCTCTTCTATCTATCAAGACTTGGCATGAAGTTAAGTTTATTCTTATTCTTCATCTCTTCTCTTCTCCTTTTGTGTGATTGTTGTTGTTTTTGTTGTTATTGCTATTTTTGTAGTTGTTCCCTTTAAAGACAGCCATCGTCAATTGGTTTGTCCTTGTGGTATTTGGGATAGCTCTTTTTCCTTTTGATTTCCATTTGCTTCCCTGCAGCCTTTATCTACTTTTTCCATTCATTAGCGAAAACAAACCTCACCCTGTCCTTAGGTGCATTGGATGGGGCTGCAGACCTACGGAGACTGACTGACTGCTTGTAGCTGTTCCTTCTCTGCTCACCCCCTCGAACGATGCTGCTTCCAACAGCAGACTGGTATGGCACAGGGGTTGTTGCAAGGGTACGTTGGGATAGCAGAGGGTCTCTTGGGGTCACGGGGTCAATAGCAGAATCTGCATCGTCACGGTCATTTGAGTCGTATCGAGACAGTCTGGATGCATTGCGAAGGGTGACTGATGGGGAGAGTCGTCCGTCTTCAAAAGGCTCCGGAACCTGAAAGAAACAAGAGAGAAGATTCAGATAAAAATGTGGAAATAATCCATTCCTTTGAGACCATAATATTCTGAATCACTATGTAGTACAATATTAGACATGTTTTCACATATTTCATGAGTTTGATTAACATTTTCTGTACAAATGCAGACTCCATATTATAATCACTGGCTCTAAACTGAAAGGCATGTAGATTATATAATTTATAAAAGACAAAGATGTTATTCATTACCCTCCACGCCCCAGCAAAAAAAAACAATGGTGGTGACAGCTAAATCATTTAATTGATTGAACTTAAATAATGACAATAAGATTATAAGATTGACATCAGCACCTCAAGAGTGAACCATACTCCAGCTTCAGCAACCTCACAGACAGAAAAAAATGTAAAATCAGGAGCTGAATTTTTGAGGGCTTACCTGCATTAGTTTTTTCTTCTTTTTCTTCACCAGGTTATACACATTGGGATTCACCCCTTCTCCCATCCTCCTGTTGATAAATGTAAAAGGCTTAGCTCAACAAAAAGGACATTACAAAAAAAATCCAAAGAATGTAAGCATTCAGATTGTCAGTTCGGCAGCCAAGTGACATCATAATGGCTGTCTTCATTTCGAAGGAAACACAGGTAGCATCAATGAGATAAAAAAAAAAAAAAAAAAAAAGGAAAAATAAGCAATGAAATTTTCAAGTGTGGAAAAAAAAAATCACATCTAAATTCTCTATTTATTGAGAAAAGCATTCAATCAATAAAACACGAAACAACACATTATCCCATATAGGGAATTATTACCATATCATTTCAGATGCATGAAGTCTATACAATTGTACAAGTACCAATGGTAGTACTAAAAGCTCTACTGGGCTTCAAAAGACAAAACAGGCAAATTACATAATATTATAAATATAATATATACTAGTTGGGCACCCGGCTTCACCCGGGATGTCTTTCTGTGTTACAAAATTAAGCATATCCTCCT
>JBDFRD010585931.1:0-28608 GCA_039654405.1 Bullina lineata | reverse complement strand
AACATCAAGGTTCCCAATAGGCAAAAAGTAGTCCCCACCCGGTGGACCCTGGTGGTCCGGTTTTATTCAATCTTACCGAAAAAACAATTACAGAATCTACTAGATTCTAAATACATGGAATAAACTAGATCTATCTTCTGACGCTAAGGCATAGGATCGCGCCAACTCACCACAAGCAAAACACGAACAGAAAGTAACCGGTCCCGGAAGCTTTATAAATTCGCATGCCGTGCTTCGTCCGGTCATAATTTTTTACCTTAAAAAATTAAAGTGATATATAAAATAAAGAAAACAAAAATGTAATTAGTGAATTATAATACATGTAATATTATGATTCTTCTTCTTTTTTTTTTTTCTTTTTTTTTGCAATGTAAAGTATCATAAAATATTATTAGTATTTTAACAAGTAATATGTTTGGAAACATTGAGAATTGAGCTAGACTGCATCGAGCTTTTACCAAAGACCTTGTATACTACGTAGTATACAAGGTCTTTGCTTTTACTCCTCTCACCGACGTCATTTGAGTTTGCCTGAAAACTACAGTTTTTCAGGTAAAATATCACAATAGTCATATCAAAGTACAACATACATGACTGAAATATGAACGTTGCTGAAAAAAAGCATTTTGCCGAGCACCAATCATGACTCGCAGAAAAACGTGCGCAAGTCGTCAAAAAGACATACATATAACTTCTATTATGGATTTATCTTGCTCAGATGTGAACAGCAAAAGAATCAAATATAAGGCATGGCCGTTTAAAATTTCGTAAACGTAACTGATTTTTAAAGTGTTCGCACATGTCTATTCAAAGCTCCGTAAACCACTAAGAACATGTGTTCGCTGCATATATATTATGTCAGCGAAGACATGACTACTGTACTTGGCGCATGAATCGTAACACTGATAAAAATGGATTTTGTAATGTTTTATTTGCTTTTCATGCTTTCATTTGCACGGATCCGATATTGTATTGATTTTTTTCTTCTTCTTATGTTGGCCACGTTAATATATTCACACTAGTAGTAGTAGTATCGTTTGGACTACACTTCTATATCATTTGTGTCAATCCAAGTTCACACTATCAAATTAAATGTTACTGTTTTAAACTTGGAGAGCACATTATGTTTTTACCGTCCGTCAAGTAAAAGCGTTGATGGTTGAATGTTCATTAATGCTGCTTTCTATACCGATGTGAAGATTTTCGCCAATCGATGTTCGCAGGTTGAACTTCTAAACTATTCATAACCTTTTCATCGTCATTGTAAATTAATTTAGTGAACTATATGTGACATCAAATATTATTGCATAGAAGTTGTTTAATGTGTAAATGGGTTTGTTTTTTTGTTTTGTTTTATTAGGTTAACTAAAAGGGGGAGAAGCACTGAAACACTTGAGGTGAAGACGTGATGGTAGAGACAAGTCGTCAGATATGTGATACATGTACGTGTATTAGCCTAATAGTATCAACAAGTCTAAGCACAGAAATGGTCTTAAATTTTATTTTTAACACGAGACATCAAATGATCAATTGCACAAGAAAGAAGGACCACAGAGACAGAACATGCGTTTGCGACAAGAATGATGTTCAAGTCTTTGTGGAAAAGGGTTAACAAAATGAGGCAAAAGAATGAGGGCAAAGTTCGTCATCCGGGGCTTTCTACACACCACAAAAACACACGATAGGTCAAGCAACGAGAGGAAGCAGTTTCGCTCTAAACACGCCCATCGGACAGTAGGGGTGGAAAGGCCTAGCAACAACTTGACTCTGAACAGAAGTTCTCTTCAGTTTGAACATGAACGTAAGTAAACGATCTAATTTGATTAGTTATGTCTTCTAAAAGGGACATTTAGCTGCACTTTGTTACACACAAGATCATACAAGGGCAAGGAAAGGATAATTAATCGTTGGTCCTAAATTAATGTGTTGCTCAAGCATGGCTCATGGGTATGGGGAGGAAATGGGCGACAGCGAGGGTATGTGTAAGCTCGAATCTTGATATTTTTGATGTATTACCCCCCAAGTTCCAACATTTTGAACAGTATTCATAATTTAAGTTTTCATGATATAGATCTAATCCTACGGAGATATTCCCATCGAATATTTTACTCTTTTTTTGACTATTGTTTTGTCCGTAGAATCTTTGGGCTGAAGCTGAGATCACGCCCCTTTTTTGTCTGCTATCTTTCTTCAAATATTTCTGGAAACACGTAGATCTAGAATCTCTGATCCATTCATCATTTCCACTTTTCTTCCTAAAGCAAATGAACTAGAATCTAGCCTGTTTATAAGTTCAGACTGTGCAAAAAGAAAAGTTTCAAAAAAAGAAAAACATTTAGAGCTGTTTGCCATTTCATGTGGGATTATCTACTTCCCTACTTTTTTTTTTTTTTACACTTGGGTGTTGGATATTCCCATTATCAAATGTCACTTACACTTGATCAGGATCAAGAAGGCTTTTTGTCATGAGGGGTTATCTGCTACCTTATTAACTTTTTATTGGACGGCAGATAATCATACACATTATAAATGGCCTTTGCACTACCACTAGCTTTCAGAATGACGGACAACCTCATTTATGGTGAAGAGCTTCAAAACTATCTAAGATCTTTAATCTGTACCACATTCGTTTCAATCAAGAAAATATTTGTTGATTATTTTTCTATTACATTCATGTTTGGGATTTGTCGCCATTTAAGGAATCACAACGAAATAAAGAATTTTTCTGAATTAGTGTTTTTTTTAATGTCTTTAAAATAAGTTTTCAATAACAGTAATAGTGACAAAAGAAGGAATAAAAGATCATCAGACAGCCTTAATCTTTCAGAAAATGTGAGCATGACTGAATACATTATACAGTGACTGTTGTTCACAGTATTTACAACTATTGGTTTGGAAAGGCAACAAAGTTTTTTTTTTTTTTCAGCCTCTTATTTCAACTTCATCATTATTTCTCGTCGACACTTGGGGCACAGGCCATCAATAGCAGTTCTCGGAATGTCTGTGTTCCGAGCAATTTTTTCAAGCTATTTCTGTGTATTTACAGCCCACATTTTATTGGTGTTTGCATCTTGGTCTCAATACCAGGTATTTTTTGGCTAGCTGCTCTTTCTCTTTTACCATCTACTGGATTCTATGTCCGCATACATTTATTGGATCACAATTATGTTTTTTTAATCAGAGAATTCACAATTTGTCCCGGTTGCAGAGATAACTTTTACCCATTTGTTGAGACATGTTCCTCTTCTATTTTTTTCTAATGGGCCTTGATGTTTCTTGCATTGTTTTTACTTTCAGACAAATTAAATTGTACATGCACAACAAATTCACCTGGTATTATTTTACAAAATTGACTTTATTTTTGCCCTTATGTTGTCCAACTGTCTGTGTGAATGTCTTAATTTAAAAAAAAAGAGATACAGATTTTTCCCTTTTTTTTAAAAACTGCAAAGTCATGTCTATAAATTGTGACCAAAATAGCTCTGAGCTTGCATTCTCATGCTGGATGGTGTTGTTGTGCGTGTGTGCGTTGGGGGAGAGGGGGGGGGGGTTATTTCTTAAAAAAATAATTACTATTTTTTTAAGTCATGACTTACTTTGTGAGATGTTGAGTAATTAATGGAAAATGAGCAGATCAAACATAGTCATATTTTATCAATCCTGAATTGATACACAATGTTGTATCATTGTAAGGAGCATTTAGTTTGGAAGTATTTTCCTAATGTTAAAGGCTTCATCAGCTAAGTCTTGTGATGTGTACAGTTTTGTTCTTTGTAATGCCTTACCTAATTTCCTTGTGACATTGTGGCGAAAGAAAAAATTCCTGAAAGACAAATTTTTTACGTTGAATAATATGTTTTAAAAAATGCCCCTATCATTTATCTTGATTCTGACACATTATAGACTGCTGTTTATTAGCTTATTCCCATTTTTTTTTTGTTGCTTGCCCGAAGTTTGTTTTTTAATGTATATTATATAACAGTATAGAAAAAAAGTATACACAAAAATAATCATATCGACAGGTTTTGGGATCACTCATTTGTTCACATAATGAGCTTTGGGTCATAAAGGTTAAAATTAAAGTAGATCACAGACTGCCGGGAAAAGATGGAGCCATAATTATGTTCCTAGTTTAATGTCCATGGTCTGTTTTCTTTAAAATTGAGAACCAGTTCCATTTGCTTTGCTCTTATTTCTGTCCTGGCCAATAGATGATTTGTGTTTTTTCTTTTTGCTTGTGCAGTAGTAGTATTTGGGGAATCTACCTCGATCGCTTAGTGTTGTTTTTTGTCATTGAGTTATTCTTTGAAATTATTGAATATATTACTTCTTGTATATTATGATAACATGTAACAAGACACAGAATTTCATGACAAGATTGTAGCGCATTATGGTAGATTACACCTTTTTTTTTTAACTTGAAAGTCCAGGGTTTGATAATACACGGTGGCTGATGCTGTGTATTCATATATTTCACATACATAAAAAAAAACCCCACTGACACTGAAGTCATTATATGATCCTTTGTGTTACCATTGCCTAACATCGAACTGATAACAAGCACTTAATGTTACCTAGCAACCATCATATTACCTTTATTACTTTGCGTTGCAGTAATAATAATGTAGCCCATTATTCACAGAGACAAATGGCGAAATAATGTGACTCATTAGTACCATTGGAAACTAAAAGCTTCCTCAGGCTTTTATTCCTATTTGTTTTATATCTCACATTATTTGATATTGAACACCAATGCCAATAATTTGGATGATAAAAGTGTTAGATAACACTATCCTTTCATGATTGGACTAGTCGCATAACTTTAGATTTGAATAGATATCAGAAGGCCACCAGAGTATTGTTATCTTCGAACTCAAACCAGTTCTGTCTATCTGCTTCCTTGCATCCAGGTCAGCTGAGCTGTCTTGAATAAGTGGAGGGCGATATATATTAATTATGGGATAATATTATATATAATACATTTACCTTGTTTAAATGTATTGTTAAGGGTAAACAGTGAATGCTGATAGAATGTTATCACTAAAAAAGTACTTTACACTTGAAGGCTGAATACAAACATTTGATAAACTGTTATCAGAAAGAAACAAATGCTGTACACATAAATGTGGACAGTCATATGTCCCGCAAAAACAATTCTGCCTCAAAAAAGGATAACAATAGTGAATTCAAATAAAAAAGTCATTACATCCAAGTCTTCATGATGTATAGAAGAGATGATTCAATGAAGTTCAACACAGTTCTTGTTTTATCTCTCTGAAGAGTGTGATGCACTTGGATTATAATATTGTACATCATATCCCGAAACAATTTTATTTGGGTGTGAAAGAGTGAATTCCAAACATCATCATTTTGCATGCCATGCATTATAAATTTCTGCAGACTGATTCATCACAATGTTTTAGTGTGAAGAAAAGAGAAGAATAACTTTATAAAAGGAAAATGATGCTAATAATAACTAATGATATCATTTCTTTATTCGTCCTTCAGTTGCTACATCCTTTAATAAAATGCTGGAAAAGATATAATAAGATATGGAGAGTCAGATAAAGATAGCCCATGATAGACAGATGTGGAGATCTTTTGTTGCTCTAAGCATCATTGGTCACATTTGATAGATAATATGTTGATTATGATGATGATGATGCCACTTTAACATGATAATATTTTTTCTTTCAGCTTAATTCTTCTACTTGATCTGAAACAACAAACGCACCTAAAATGGCAACAAAGACTAAAAAAGGTATTTTATGACAAATTTTTGTTTTAAATTTCATTTTAGATAAGAAAGCTGCTTTTCATTTTTTTTCCAAGTCATTGGGAATAGAACATTTTCAGCAACAACATTTGAGCCCTGAGGTGCAGGAGAGGAACAAGTTTTTACATTGTTCTTGTTAGTCTAAAGGCTCTGCAGTGAATGTTTTTTGAGTCAAAACCACAAAAAGAAGAAGCCTAGAAGTAAAAGGGAAGGTAAAATAATATCATCAAAACATACTAGACCTGCGTAATTTTGGAATTAAGTTCAGACATTTGGATCTTTTAATTTTTTGAACAGCAAAAAAATTCTTTCTTTGCTAAATTTAAGAAATACTTGATCTGGGCTTATGAATACAAAACCTGCAGAACGGAATAACAACCTAGTATTTTATTTATTTATTTATTTTATTCATTTATATACATTCATTCTAAATTTTAAAAAATAAGAGTTTTGCAGTAGAGAATCACAGTTTGTAGTTGTTTATTAACGTGTGTGAGCGGTTATGTTTATATTTTCAATGCATTTTCTATGTTCTAATGAGCAGGGCAGACTGATGCCTCCAGATTCGAGGGGAATGGTATAAGCTATAAAGCCAAACTCATTGGCGTGGAAGATGTGCCTGAAGCACGCGGAGACCAGATGTGCCAGGAAACAATAACAAGATTGAAAACATCTGTTAAAATGTCCGGACAACACAAGCAGAAAGTCTTTGTGAATGTCACCTTGGAGGGACTCAAAATTATTGATGCTATTTCACTGGTGAGTTACCATTGTTGGCAAATTTATCAGTGGCTTGAGATCCCAGTGTGAATGTCTTTTGAAGTCTTGTTTTATGTGTAGAAAGACAGGTGAACCTCTTGTATTCGTTTTGATTTTTAACAAAGTCCCAGTGAAGGATAACAGAGGGCTTGCTGAGGCCTCGCTGTCATTTCAAAGCTGTGATGTTTGTTAACACTGTAACAGAATGTTCTATTTACTCTCTGTCAGGGGGAATCAGTCAGTTGTCCAGCTGAGCAAACTAGAAGAATGAATAGGTTACTGGTTAGTGAGAGGATTTTGTGTCGAATCACTTCCTCAAAATAAGGCACTGAATCTATTCCTTCGTAGGAATTGTTTTTAATTCATGTTTGAGGTAAAAATAGACTGCAGTTTATGATCAAGTGCTTTTCTGGGAGAGGTGTGATATGACATATTGAGATTAGTATAGGTAGTGTGAGTTTGATTGTGCTCATAATTCAAGTTTAAGTAGTCTTATTTTATTTTTTTTATGTTCCCTTCAGTAATTTTTATACTCCTGTTTCCCGTTTTACTCCCATAGCCTGATTACTCCCAAACAACACTAAATGCATTACTGTCGAGCTTACTTTTGTTTTTGTTCTGTGTTTGTGTTACAAATGCTTTAGATTTACATTTACTGTTGTTGGTTTTTTTTAGTGATTTTTGGTGCCCGTACCTTGTATAACATTCATCCTCATCTTGGACTTTGTTGTCTTTTCCTAATATTGTGAAGAATTAACTACATAGGTTTTACTAGTTGTTAGTCAATCCAAGTGTATTTGTTGTTTACATTATAATTAAAAGTAGTGTTAAAGGAATTCTTCTCAAATTAATGGGGGAAGTGATGATCCAAAGCATTTTGACTGAATTTGAATCAGGATGTAAAGAAAATGCTTTTTAGTAAATGTAAAGTGGAAATGTAAATAGTACAGTAATGCTTGAGGCTGTTTTTTTTAAATTGTATTAAATTGTAGTTTGGGAGGGTAGACACTGCACTCTTTCCTCTTTATTCGTAAACAAGTCCTTAACACTGTATTTGTTTTTGAAAAATAAAAGATTATTTACAGAGCTTACTCATTTTGACTGCAAAAACTTTGAAAGATCTGAAGTGGGGTTCTTGAGATTATTAAGTTGTGCTGATTGAAATATTTATCACTTGGGCAAGGATATGAAAAGTTATATCTGAGTGAAATGAGGCTGCATAGCATAGATATAGGAATGCAGGATAATGCAAGTTGAAAATAGAATGGGAGGCTGGGTTGAACCTTTGGTTTGCTTCTTTCTCTCTTCCACCCCTGAAAAAAAATTCCTATATTTTCAACCACAATCTGCTTCTGTCTGTGCCTTCCATATTTCCTTCTCTGCTTCACTTCCCTGCTCTCTGTTTATGTCTCTACTCCTCCTCCTCTTTCTGTCTGTCTCTCACCCTCTCACTCACCTACTTTATCTTCTCCGTCTCCACCACAAAAGGCACTTCTAATTTCATTGACACTTGGACTCGCAAAGTTTCCCCACACACACATTTATCTCGCCACACTAGTTACTGTATGTTAGATGGTGTTGTTGTTGTTTATCCAATGTTGTGTTAATCTCATTTCGTGCATCCTTGTGACTGCATCATGACCTTTCCTGCTATGAACTGAACTCACTGAGGCCAAATACCAACTATACTCGGTCAACCCAAGGCTGTGCTCAGGCCTGAAGCAAACTATGAGTTTTTCAATTATCAGTATCTCCAAAAGTATTCAAAATTTGTTTACTTCGACAAAGGTATCATAAAGAGCAGGACTTATACTGACGGCATGCCCAAATTCATATAGGTAGCATGAAATGTAATTTTATAATGATTTAAAAAAAGAGGGCGGCAAAAAGCCTCAGTGAGTTAACTCTTTGGGGACCAGATTTTATTGATTTATACCACGTTATTTATGTGACAACTTGAATGATCTACAGTGATTTAAATCATGTTTACAGTCAGAGTACTAATACTAACCTGCATAGACTATCAGTGTGTTTAGAAGTGAGTAGGCCTACTGTTTTAGAAAAGTCTTGTTTTATTACATTCTTAGTTGCTTTAATTTATCCGACGGTCAAAGAAACAAATTTGTGATTTTATTCACAAACTGATATATCGGCCATTGGTACTCTAAGAGTTAAATCATTCATTATTCTTTCTCACTTTCCTATCTGCTTCATGATAATATTCTTGTTGAATCTATTTACTGAGAAAACTATGTTTTAATCTTTTCCTGCTTTAGATTCTTTTCTATTTCTTTAACCATTTAACCCCTATAGCATAGCCGGGCAGAGTCTATCGGCAAACCCCTACAGGGGTTAAATGGTTAAATCAAGTCCTGTTAAACTGTTGCTTGGTTAAAAATTGAGGTTAAAGAGAAGAAAAATTAAGGAAAATAATTAATCAAGATGTAAGAACAGAATTTTCAGGTCGACTAGTATGGAATGTACAAAATGCAATTCTGTGATGAAAAATGGCTCTAAAATCAATCTTTAGAGAAATATGCTTCAAATTAATAAAAGACCAAAATTAAATGTTTGTGTCCTTACACTGGACTAACACTTTTTTCAAACACACACATGAGAAGAAAAAGCTACCTTAGAGACTTGTTTTTCTTTCTTTCTTTTTTTTTTTAAATTTGTAGCCAGCAGATAGTCAGTCACAGTTCTTGACAGATGTTACATCTAGAAATTTCAGACCCCATGTGAGTCATGTCTTTTTCTGTATCTGCCCTCAATATTTGTGATATATGATAATGAATTTGTAATGCTTTGACTTTACAATAATTGCGGTTGAATTTTTTGGCCTAATTAGAACATTGTTGTTTTCTTCAGTTGATCAAATTTGACAGAAGTTTTTTTTTTTTTTTTTTTTCTGGTGTTTATGTAACCAGCTTGTCGTTACCTGATTTATTTAAACTTTCTTTTTTTTTTTTCATTTTTTAAAAAATTGATCTCTTCTTACAAATATTGAATGGGTGTAAGAACACTTTACTTCTAAGTGCCTTTAATATTTAAGAATCTCCTCCCCCCCCCCCAAAAAAAAAAAAGAACAAAATTACACTTGTTTACAATTCAAGATGTCATTGCATTACTGCAAATATTGTACTTTCTAAATTCGACTCATGACTTATTTATTTTACTCTAAGAATTTCAATGCTTTTATTTAAAATTGTACTGCCCCCTGTGCTTATGTATTGCCTTGCCAGGTGCCGAGTTTTATATGAATAAAATAAAATATATTTTGTATAAAGTTTTATATAAATGAGTCTCAATAAGACTCATTGGTGACTTACTTTGACTTATGCCTCTTGATTCCTTAAGGAACATAGGGCCGCAAGACTCATTCATAAAAGCTGTTAATTGCTAAAGTATTTAATGTACTGCATTCAGTTTGGTATTGTTGATGTAAAATGTTTTTAAATTTCTAATGAAGCATCTGGCATTTATTCCAACCTTGTCTTTCACATGAACACATGTTATGACATACTTTGACATTTACCCATGTTGCCCATCTGATTGTGTTGTGTGTGAGTGTGTCTGTTTGTCTGTCACTCTCCTAAGAGAGCACAAATCTTAGTACAATATACATACAGTGAAACTCTGTTATAGCGAGAGCGGATGCCCTGGCACATGTTCTCGCTATTGCCGAGTTCTCGTTATTCCCAAATGACGAATTTACCAAGGGAAACAAATGGAAATAATCTTGGCTTGCAATGTGATGGGGGTTGCGGGTTGCATCACACTATTTGCGGGACGAGAACACCAATGGCACCGTGTGGACTTGAGCCAGACAAAGATTAGAGGAGGTGGAGGGTGAGAGGGGATTACACATCGCACAAGGACTCTCCTTTCGTTGTTTTTCTTTGTTACCGGCCACCACAAGATGTGCCTTATCCGGAACTTGACGACAAGGTGGGGGTAGGGCGAGTGGCGAGAACTTTTGTGACCCTGAAGGATAGAAAATCTCTCGTTATTACTGAGATGATTATCTACTAACTCTTGTTAAACCCAATGGTTTATTCTTAAAGATTAAGAAGGATAAAAAATGAGGATTGAAAAATGTCCCGTTACTACAGTTGTTGTTATTAATGGACTCAACTGTAGTTTGTTCTGCAGTTCCCCGTCCCTTTTTGCCTGCATGTTCTTCAGATGAAAATAATATTGAAACTTAGTGATTGAAGTTATATATTACAGTTTATTTGTTTTTAGTGACAATCTTTGTTCGAGTTGCTTGTGCAGGCGTTTCCACAGCTCACTTGTTCTGCCTGCTAAGTGTCATAATTTAAATCCTCATGTGAGAGCTTTTATCTCATAATCCATACGTACTTTCGACATAAACCTTTTTTTTTAATTGCAGAACATGTTTTGCACTGTTTCTGGAGAAATGATACTCAAATATTAAAAATATAGAATAAAGGGTTTATTTCTACTCTCAACAAAGGGTAGTTATACCTGCATTTATGAGTAGAAATGAGGAGAAACCCAAATTGTTTAACTTTTTCTTCATTTCACACAAGCTTGTCTGTATGGGATTTGTTTTCAGTCTATTTCAACCAGCAAGAAAAACCTTGTTCATATATTGTTTCATCACATTACCATGCTGCATCAAATCCTCTGATTCACTCCTTCAACCCTTCAACCCTCACTGTTTTTTTACATATATTTTTTAAATGATAAAATCCTGCAAGTATATGACACTTCCACTGTATTCTCCCTTCTGTGCACTCCCAACCTTTTTTCCCATCTTTTCAGGCTTCTAATCCAAGTAAGAAAAAGGGCGAGTCAAAGAATACAAAGGCAGGCGAGGAAAATGAACAGGGTGAAAAGACTCAAGAGTTGGTAATGCTCCTTGTCTCTTGGATTTCTTTCTAAAAAGCCTTTTTTTTAAAACATTTTTTCCTTCTTTTTTTTAATTTGGTAGCATATTGCCTTATGTAAACGGTCAATTATTTTACTTTACTGTTATTTTTAATCATGACAGCTGGATCTTATTTATGCTATGTTACTGTGCTAGAATAACTGCTATTTTAGAGTCACGTTTTTTAAACCAACAAAATTCAGTGTTATTGTTATATGATAATAGAGTTTGGAATAATTTAACCTGACAGCGAACGACAAAGACAGTGTTAATCACTATACATGTATTAATCTCTCATTAGTCTCAGCCTTGTGAAGACCTGGAGATGTTCTCATGTATATATGTATTGATACTATTTATATTAAATAGTTAATTGTAGCTGGCAGCAAAAGAAAAACACATGGCATGTGGCATCTCATCTTGTCCATGAAATATAGTATGCAACAGTTGCAACAGAATTATTGAACAGGAAAGACGATAGAACTCACAAATCCAGGAAGGCTGATATTCATACATAATGCAATAGATATTTATGTTTTTTTTTCATCAGAAGTTTGAAAAGTTATCCAACCTATATCATCCTGTTTTTAACCCTTTTTCTGTCTTGAAATGCTTTGATCTATTGTAATGCTGTCTGCTGGAATTTAAATATTGTGTTCTTGATTATTTTTGTAAATAAAATTAAAAAAAAAAAAATGTCCTGTTTCGAAACTTGACGGGTTCAGTTTGCTCGACAGTTGAAAGAAATATTTATGTAATAATTGTGTTGTTCTAGGTTTTCCAGGTCCTATGTTTTTTTTAAACTGTAGTAAGAATTGTATTTTAATGTTGAGAGAGAAACAGATTTCTTTTTAAATTTATCAAATTCAGGTGGAAGTTATAAGCATTGTTTAATGAATTATCTCATCATTTTGTATTTGTGTGTATGGTTATGATTATGCCTGTGTACGGTTATTTGTGGGTTTTATTCTTAAATTTGTGACACCAAGAGATTTCTGTGTCTACAATTGAAAGGAAGAGGAGGAAATATGAAGCAACTGCTATAAAGGATAGATTTACAGTGCTTTCAATGCATTTCTATTGGGAATTGCAATCCATGTGTTTGCTTGACAAGTCATTGAATAGAATTCTTGTGTTGCATGTCCTGTGACATACTTTGACTTGATTGAAGCAGGTAAAACTGAGAGAGGGACGGAAAAAACAACAACCCACAATTAAAAGTAGAAATAATGGAAAACTTCTGAGTGGTTCAGTAACAATTCACTCGTCACTTAAACCAAAAAGTAAAGAGTCAGTTTTTATTGGAACTCATTTATAATTTATCGCCACTTTCTGCATAAAGAGTCATTTTTGAAATGAATGTGGGAAATGTAATACCTGTACTGATACTGATGGCCGTTTGGTTTCCTTCTGTTTCCAGAACGTTCTTCACACACATGCTGTGCATCGCATTTCTTTCATCTCGAGGGATACAACAGATAATCGGGCATTTGGCTACATTTATGGAGAAGGAGATGGCTCTCACAAATTTTTTGCTATCAAGACAGCTGCTGCAGTAAGTTGTGAAAATGGAGGTTATGTGAAACTGTATTCAGCCCTAAGGAAACAAGTTTAATGCACGACACCGTAGAGCTCGAAAGTGCAGGGAATTGTTCAAGGAATGTTTCATGCTTTTAGCTTTTAGTTGTGACAGTGAACATTTCAGACGGCTTCCTTTCTGTCCATGTAAAAAAAAAGGAAAGTTCCTTCAAGGCCATGACGCCCATCGAGCCGGAGTTTATCCTGGTTTCGGTAGCGTGAAGCAGAACAGATGATTTTTACTTCATCTCCTAGACAGGATGCTGGTATGTCGTAGGTTTACTTCCCCAGCAGAATATGCCAGTACCCAATTCGCACCTGGGTGGGGAGAGGAAAAACGGTGTAAAGTATCTTTCCCCAGGGCACAGTATGGTCACCTCCTGGATTCCGCACCGCTTTTCTAAAGTGTTTTGTTTGGTTGGGGTTTTTTATTGGGTCAGTGTATGTGTGCATTATCGCAGACCATGATCAAGCAGTGTTTTTATCAAGTAAAACTAAACTTTTCTCAACATGTTAGAAATTCTTTGTATGGATTGGTTCAGTGATTGTGAGCTTAACACTGACCTGAGAGGCGGAAACATTTTAGTAGGAGTTGGTTCAGTGATAGAGAGCTTACCACTGAACCAAGAGGTTCAAGATTAAAACCCCAATGGGATGTACTGTTTAATCTAAAAAACGAAAGTAGCTTCTATCTCAACAAGCATCTGTTAGTGACCAGGCTTTGCCATCCCCTGAAGAAGCTGTTATTAGGTACATGTGGATGTAAACTCAAACAATAATTCATGCTTAAATCCAAAGAAACTCAAACAGTACTGTATGCATAGAACTGGCAGTTATCCCAGGACAGAAGGAAGTGGAAATCCCTTGTGTGGCCTATACCCGGATAAGGGTGAGGGGCAATGATGATGATGACTGTATGCATAAAACCAATGAAATCAAACAATACTTATACCGATGTACTAAAACAGAACTTTTCAAAATTGTTCTCTGCACAGGCTGAACAGCTAGTTCTGACCCTACGGGACCTGTTTCAAGTGGTCTACGACATGAAGAAGAAGGAAATGGATGAAGCCAAGCTGAAGCTAGAGTCTGGTGAGACACAGGAAGGGGAGGACGGTCTGGAAAACGGGAAGTCTTCGGGGGATGGGTCGACCTCGAGGACTGGCCAGGTAAATATAGCAGCAGTGGAAAGTTGTCCATTTGTCTGTGAGTATGTAATTGAAAGTTTGATATTTGATTCATTATGCTGTCGGGATATTTAGCATATTTTTTTTTAACTATCGTATTCATTGACAAAGTGAATGCCACTCAGATCACTAGAGACCTCTCAGGTTTGCAGAATTTTGTATTAAAGAATAGGAAAAAACAGTCGCAAGATGCATTCGTCGAACATGGGCTCATTGAATTTACGAATTCCCCTAAGAAAAGTTGTCGTCACAACTTTTTTCCTTTATTTTCTTTGTATTTGGTTTACGCATTCGTCAAAATTTCTCACGGATTCCTCAAACAAAACCTACCGGCTAACCATTACATCGGGAAAATTCCTGTTTCAATTCATCTCTCCAAGGCCAGTAAGAATACCCGAATTGTTGAGCAGTTTAGTCTGCCAGGTGTTTTGAAAATCATAAAACCAGGCGCATCTTGAAATGTTTGCGAACATAATGTCATTCCATGCAATTTGTGGGCCTACGGTGCATAATGGCAAAACCAATTCCAGCCTCTCGCCCAGTCCATGAGCTGTAAGCCCTGTGATTGTGGGTATAATAAAAGTCACTGGTACGTGAAAGACAGCTTTATAGCAATTGAACTTTGCCCTTCATTCCTCCCCCCTTCTCGAAGTAGCTAAAATTAGATATATAGATTGAGATTGAGATGCAATGAAGTTTTACTGCCTGTTCAATTTCCATGCAGAATTCTTTCTCCACTCTTTGGTTTTTAGTCATTCTTGTTGTCCTCCTTGATAAGATGGCTTTTCACATATTCCTCGAACAATTTTTTCCAACCCATAGAGTTTGATGAATGCATGTTGGACTGTATACCTAGTTTTGTCGATTTCTGGGACAATTTAGAATAGAAAAAAAATGAAAAATTTTGGTCTTTTCTTGTTGTTACTATTAATATGAACACATGGAACATTTTATTTTGTGTATGGTAAATAAACAATCATTTCGACTTTTGATCTTTCAAAATTTATGGTAAATTGTCTGATAGATACTATGAGGAATCATTTAAGTTGCCAAAGTATTGTGGTAGAGCCATTTCTCTGTAGGATACCTGAGCTGCTCCTATGATTTCTTGGATGTCGTCACGATAAGCTAAGAATTAATTACTGATTTCTTTTTTAAGGGTAAATGCTACTACTGAGTGGACTGATAACTTGGCTGAGGATAGTTTACTAAACATTAAGCCTAGAGATTTGAGGTTCAATGCCAAGAGAAATTTATGTGATACCTGAAGCAAAAAAATGAAAAGAAGAAGATTCTTTACTAGTTTATTTGTTGATGTGGACCCAAAACCTTACATTTTCTGAAGTTGCAGTCAGGTCAATGCAGGTGTAAAGCCTATACTTAAAAGGGAAACTATTGATTCTACTACCATCGTCTTTGTCACGTGGTATCCTTGTTGAGCCATACCATTCTTGATCACTTTCAATGTTTCAGACCCCCCAGAAGACAGCGACTGCTGATGCTGAAAACATTTATCAAGTAAGTTCAGAAGAAGCCTCTTCAGTACTGCCATATATCATTTCATTACATTATTTATATTTTTATCTTTATAGCAGCTTGTAAGTCATCAACAGCATTCCATCGGCTTGCACTATTTATTCTTATTGTTTTTTGTACCTTTTTTATTAAAAGAGCTAAGAAAAAATGCAAAGGTCTAAGAGTTTGAAGTAGAGTGTTACCCTAAGTTTTATGAGTGAATCCTAGTCACTTTCTCTCTTATATTTGTTAAAATGGCTTCATAATGAAGCAAATAGCACATTTACACCTGTGGATTTTGTGGGATAACAAAAATCGAGGTCTCCTTCAAGACAAAATGCTTAACCATCATAGGTTTACTTTCTCAATAAAATAAAATATTCTAGTGCTCACTTCATACCCGGATGAAGAGCGGAAAAATCATATAAAATGTTTTCTGAAAGGCACAATGCTGGGGCCTGCCTGACCAGGATATGAAATCATGACCCTCTGGTTTTGAGTGTGTCAGCCTAACTATTAGGCAGTAACGCCATTCCTCGTGTGCATTGAGAGAATTCATCTGTGTAAAAATTGCTGCAGAACTCGGCTCAGAGTGGAACATGTAGCGTTATAGCTAAGAAATATAGACTTTAAAAAGAAAAGCATGACTCTAGAATGTGGAGTGATAGAAAAATTCAACTCTGTGGAAGTGTATATGTTTGGTTTTCCCACCAAATGTCAGAAGTGGAAACAATCTCTATAAATGAGAGCAAGGTGCAATGTTTATGGTCAGAACTCCCAGACAACCATGCAGCTGCTTTGATTCACCATATAAAGTGGCCGAAAGGTTTTGCTTTCCCCTAAAGCCGGAGGCTGACTGTGTTCCATGGTTTTCGAGCAGTGTGTGCTGATGGCTTACTTTTAACGCACGCTCTTTAGTTCTAACAGCATTAACCAGCACAGCATCAACCAGTTGTGTTGAGTGGATGCTACGGGCATGAAGCAGTCGTGATGACTGAGCAGCTGTTTGGCATTTCACAATTTCTTTAGGTCAGGAATCGCAAGATCACCAATCCCATCAGAGATTTCAGACTTGACAACATTAGGACTGGAAAACCGACATAAATCTATTTTACAATTTAAGTCAAGATTAGTTCTACTCTTTCTCTTGGTGCCAAAGCATATTACCATTTGAGCCCCTGTGCTGATGAAATTGGATCCCCCCCGCTCCTTCAGGTGAAACCTGCCTTCAACTTACCCAAACCTGTTTTGAATATTATAGATTCTAGAAACATTTACATAAACGAAGGAAACAGGGACCTTTAAGCAACAATGTCAATGATAGGAAGCAGTGAAGCAGTCCACATACTGTGTCCCAATGAACGTACTCTCAATGTAGTGTAGGCCGAGACCGAAGTTCTAAATTAATGAGCTGGGCCTATATGTAAACAAAAATAAATCCCCTTGCATTTCTTGTCTTTTCCCGTGCACTGAAGGGTAATCATGCTTATGTTCTGTTCATTCTTAGAATGGTTCTGTAAAATAAGAGAAACAATAGAGGGACACTGGATCAATATTCCTTTCTCTACACAATTTTGCTTTGCTTTGCTTTTCTTTTTCAATAACATATATTTCATTGCACTTTCTCAATACTCTGCGTGTGCACGTATGCACACAAACACACACACATACTCACACACACACACTCTCACAACACACACACACACGCAACACACATGAACACACACATTCAATTTCTCTTCTTATTCATCATTCATATTGATAATATTAATGAAGATTGTTACAATTACCTTTGGTTTCTGCTCTTACCTTTGTTACTGTCATAGCCATTATTTATGTTGACACTGAATAATAGAGGACATATTACTAATATATTGATCAGTTGCATGGGATAATGTCACCCAAAACTTTAATTTACTTTTAGAAATAATCAGTGCATGTTGTATTTAGCATGTGGAGTATGTGGAAATGACTTGGAATCTCTCCATTTCTTTCTGATTTCTGTGTGATCAGAATACAGGCCTGTACCTAATTATTTCAAGTGACGGGGTGCAGATTTGTCTTATGTAAGCTTGGCGAAGAAATTTTGTTTAAAAAATATAATACATTCTAGATAATGAATGACATAGTATATCATTATATGATGTACTATAAAGATGTTTTTGCATTGTATGGTCATAATTAGTGGTCTAAATATTAAAATTAACCTGTCCAATTGCCATGGATATAATACAAAAGGCAGGGTCAGTCAAAATCTACAAGCAGTTTCAGATAGGCATTCAGATAATATAAAAGCCCTAGATGCTGTGTGTGTATGGTGAATGATAGTTGTGTATTCTCAGTCACCTAAAAATGGCAAAGCTAAGACTGCCCATCAGCTGAAACAAAAAAACACAATATCCCCTTTGTCTCAATTGATTTTTCTGATATCGGTGTATTAATTTTATCCTGATTTTTGTGACCATACTGTGTAGTTTGTCCAGTTTTTCATTTTGCTTTATGATTTATTCAGATTTTATTGTACTAGACAGTTTGCCCAGAATGAAGGTACTAGATTCAGCCGGATTTATTTGCTTAAGCAGTCGTTTTATCCAGATTTGTAAGCATAGGATATGTGTTATCCAGGTTTCACTGTGCTAGGTATTTTATAAAGTAGACTTTTAGCCTGATGTCATAGTACTAGACACATCAGCATTTTGAGTTCCTGTTTGAGCCTCTGTGGCCTGGCATGTACTCCAATGAGTGTGGAGTGTCTTACCCCGTCTCCTTCATGTCGCTGTGTGACCAGGTCCCAACTAACAATGCGCCTGTCAACCCAGAGAGCCAAGCAGAGCAGGTGGCCAACCTCTTGGATCTTGAGGACCAGGCTGATCACATCCTCAAAGTGGGTTCCTCTTCTTTTTCCTTTCACCCAACCCAGCCCTGCAGACCTTACTTAATAAAACTTGCCCTTTTTTTTTCTATTTTATCGTCATGTTTTTGTTGAACTTTAAAAGAGAAAGATCAAACTGCTGGTGTTATGTGTAATTTGTTTCTGTTGCTGTTAGAGGTGGTTGTTGGATTTTTTCTTTGTTTTTTTTTTGTTTTTGTTTATTCTAATCTTGTGTATCTGTTAATAATATTAATTAACATAATCAGTTGAGTAATGCACACATTTTGTTCACTGTCTGTTTGCCTTTTTTTGATAGGGTCTTTAAGCTGCTATATTTTAATAAAAACATTAAGCATCAAAACAAATAAACTACAAGGTCTCCCGAGTATACTTCTTTTTTCTTTAATTATCTGCATCTGCTCTCTAAATGGTGGCTTGGCTTACTTTACACTGATCAAACTCTCTGCATTTCTGTTGAAGTACCACTCATTATATGTTACAGTCACCTCAGGATCAACCAGTTTACTTCCATAAACTCTTAGTAATAAAGTTAAAAGCATTTCTTAATGGTTTACTGTATTGAGAATGCATTTTCAAAAAAAAAAACCTTCCTCTGTACCTCTATCACAGATAAATTAGCTTGCAGGAAGAAATCATTACTCATTTTAAATTTTTAGAAAAAGTGTATATGAAATAATTTTCAGTAGTCTGAACAGCTTTATTTGACGCGATTGAAGCCGTTTTATGCAAAAACTTTAAAATCGATGTTAAGTATACAAATTCCCATCCTGAAATAACTGCGTAAACAGTGTCCTTGGAAAAAAACATCGAGGGCTGTCTTTTAGAAAGATAAGTATTTGACAAAAGGGTCTCAGTATGAAAAATGTTTTGAAAGGTGAAAATTTTATTTGTAGGAAAATCCAGATGTAGGAAGTTGAAAATGGAAAGTACAGGAAACATCTTCTCTAGTCAAGATTTTGAAGTTGTGAAATTTAGATAAAATGGAAAACATTAAAAAATACAATAACAAAACCCTCATTTTCAGAACCTAATGAATACTAGATTTCTTTACACGTAGAAGGATGGAAAACAATGCAAATATATTGACACATTTTCTCTTCATGAAACCCACCTCTCAGAAACAATAATTCAGCTTTAAATTAAAACGGAGTAGACTTTTTATGACCTTATTTGTGAACAATTTAAATGTGAAATATATAAATTCAACACAAAAGAAATTCTTTGCAATCATCCCATTTATGTCTTCGCTATTATAGGTTTTTGTATGTGTTGAATGTGCCTTTGAAATGTCCGTTCATATACTTCCCTTGTCACAATGGTAGAAATTACCTTGTGACTGTTTCATTCCTCATTTTGGTGGGAAAAGATTCCCCAGTGTGTTTGTATTCAAATTTCTGCTTTATCCTTGGGTTTTTTTTAAATTGTATTTATGTCTTGCTGCAGAACCTGAATGGGTAAAAAAAAACAAAGAAAAACCCCCCAGAAGTTTTAAAGGAAACAATAAAATGGAGACTTCCCATTTCTTCGTTACCTGGCAAGGATTGACAGAATTTAACCATAGCAATGATGGTGTGGGCAAAGGAATTGAATGGAAGGGTAAATTAAGATGTCTTGCCAGATGGCTGCAACTTTTTATATATTAAAACAGGCTTTGGTTATGATTACTTTACAATTTTTAAAAAATTGTTAGTGTATTTGGAGAAAAAAAAGGGAGCGAGTGAAGGGGTAGAGATGAAAAAGTAAGTGTTCACTGTCAGTTGTTTGGTTTTTGTTTGTTTTGTTTTTGTCCCGCCCCTCCTTTTTTTTTTCCTCTCTCTCCCTATTTATTTACTTTGATTATTTCATGTTTTGGCATTTTGAAACTTTGAAACACATTTTGCCATGTTAAATCCAGCATGTGTGTTTCTACATAGATTTTGTGAACTTTTAGCATGTCTGCATATGTCTCATATATGATGCACACTGTATATACTGGTAGTGAAACATACATGTAGTATCATCGTAATCTCAGCATGAAGTTATATTTACCTACTAAGGCTCCATAATTTTAAGCATGAGTAAATCCTTACATTTTACTGTCACACTGTCTGTTACTGCACAGGTCATTGATTTTATTTACAACTTTATTAGAATCACCTATAACAACAACAATTCTTGTGAGACTATCATTAAGCATACTATTAGGTAGGCACATGAATATCATTACTGGTATTGGTGATTCTTTCAAATCTGGTTGTGTTGTTCCTTTTTTTTGCCTTCTAAATAGTGTCCCATTCCCAGAAGTTTATTAAAAAGAAGGACTTGCCTAGTATTAAGCTGTCACTACTTTCGTTAGAATTGGTTTGTCAGCCTAGAATTAAGCTGTCACTACTTTCAGTAGAATTGGTTTGTCATCCTAGCATTAAGCTGTCACTACTTTCATTAGAATTGGTTTGTCAGCCTAGTATTAAGCTGTCACTACTTTCATTAGAATTGGTTTGTCAGCCTAATATTAAGCTGTCACTACTTTCATTAGAATTGGTTTTCAGGGTCCATTTATTCTGTCCCTTTACCCCTAGATCTTATAAATTATTATTAGATTGCGCCCTCTTTTCAAATATTCTCTCTGTTTCAGTCCAGTTCTTTTTTTTTTATCTCTCTCTCATTTCCTAGTTCAATTTCTTTTCCTGGGGATTTCGTTGAAGAATTTGGCAGATTATTGAAGTTCGTGGTGTTTAGTACTTCATTTCCAGCATCGTGCTGTTGGGGTATTAAGTAACGACCATTAATTAATGTCGCGATTCTTCTCAACACGGTGGTGTACCATTTTTGTGTACTGTACTGCAGTTTCTACTCCATTCTACAATTGAAGATCTTTGCTTTGTATGTTAGTTTCCCAGAGTTCCACACGGTTTTAAGCATCGTTAGATTTAAGATGTGGCTGAAAATGCTGGTAGTGTCTCAGAGGATGTTTCACGTTGCTTTAGTTTATGATCCGTAAAGCTCAGATTTTCGAATTCTTTCAAATATTTCAGCATTCTCATTTTGGAACTTTTTCTTATTACAACAGAGTAATAATTGTGTTTTGACAGTGTGGAGAATATTTTAACCCTAGTACTGCCCAACTATGCAAATGCATCGAAATTTAAAAAAAGGCAAAATATATGAAAAAATAAACATTGAATTCTCCAATTTTCTTTGTATGTAGATCTATCCCTATCCCAAAAGGGGAATAAAAAAACTATCATTTGCTGCAGTTGTCCCACCCCCACATGTATGCATTTGAAAAATCTTCCCTTGCACTCTGGCACATTCCATTAGGCAGTACAAGGGTTAAAGGGCTGTAAACGTAGAGGTGTGTCTGTTTCCTTTTAACTATATTCTTCATATTTTTCTATGTTGACTCCTCAATCTGAAACAGTATTGATTCCTTTCTCTTTTGTCTTTTAGTTACTCTTGTACTGAAATGAAGCTCTGCTGAGGTTGTGCATTGTTGTATGATAATTTACTTTGATGTTTGTGTGTGTATTTGAGTCCTTCTTGCGGACAAGCCTTAGTGTGTTGTTTACCATGGAGGCTGCAATTACTAAAGCATTTATTTTTAGTTGGTGATAAGTGTTTTCCTGAAATTGAGGCACATCTGTACTGGCATGTCTTTGGGCAATCTTTTGTCGCAGGAGTTGTTCGTCATCTAGCCAAATCCCAGACTGGAAACGGTGTGATAGCATGTGTTATTGTGTATAATGAATGTCATATGGAAGCTTATTCCCTTCTATTGTCCAATAGGGGATTGAGCAGATCAAGAACCTAGAGTTTGACGCCATCACCAGTGACCCTCCGGCCTCCCCCACGGTGTTGACAGACCCTATGGTCAAGCTAGCTCCTCCATCGGCTGCCAGTCCCACAGCCTCTGATCCCTGGAGTCCTGCAGCAGCCCAGACATGTATGTCTATTAGATTTCCTTCAAGACTACATATTTTAACTCACTTAAGACTGAGGCCGGATTTTCATTACAACAGGACAAGACTGAGGGTTTTGAGGTATTTTCAAAAATTTATAATAACAAAGCTATTCATTCTATTTACATGAAATTTTCTGCAAACAAATATATACATGTCATCTTCACAAAAAAAACAAGTTTCACGATTTTATCTTGAGAACTTTTTTTTATGTGCATTTTTGTGTAACGTCATAATTTTAACAAGACAGTGTTGTTAAATTTTTAGCAAAGGAGGTCGCCATTTGTATGATCGCGATTCTTAGGGTGACTTCCCTTGATCGCGATAACGTAAACAGTTACACTCCGATCCCGACTAAACTTTCAACAAATCACAGAAAGAGGCTTCCAGATGCGTGTGGCAAGTCATGTCTATGTGGGGGAAATACATCAGACACTACGATTTTTCTAGTTCATCACGCATATGTGCGGGATCCGTCCACCGCGAAAGCAGGCTATCACGCATATATGCGTAATCCGTCTTCAGTGAGTTAAAAGAAATGTAGAGGATTTATGCTTTTATCATCCCATTAAATCATAGTCTCTCATACCAAACATTTTATGCCTTTTTAAAAGGCTGCTTTAGTATCTTAGTGGGCTTGGAGAAGAAGAAGCCACAGGTTTTATTTTACAGCTACTTTTTTATATTTGTTTCCCCTTCTTGCTCATTGTCCATTAATCAACATTAACTTTTTACATATTTATCTCCTACAAAATCTATTTCCTTCAAGGCCACTGAGGCCCATAAAGCCTTAGCTTATTCAGTCGCGTGAAGCAGAACAGATGACTTTTTACACATCTCCTATGCAGGAAGGTGGAATATGCCAGGACCCAATTTGCACCTGGACGGGGATAGGAAAAATTATGTTAAGTGTCTTTCCCAACGACACAGTATGATAATCCAGAGTCAATCCTGAGACCTCTGGATTAGGAGTCAAACAATCTAAGTATTCGGCCACTGAGATGTAGTCATAAAGTTTTTCAGTCTGATATCCTCTCTATAGACTTCTTCCAACCTCGTACCTTCTGTCAGGACAACTAGAATAGAATGTCCAAACAAAGTGATATTATGTTCTTGAATTTGAAAAGAATTGAACTGACTCCAGTTGAAGTTAAGCTGTCAGTTTCCATCAATGATGGTCAGTGTAGAGGATTCTCCTGTTGGAAACTTGAGAGTGAAACATCTCTTCACATACCAATGTTTGGTCCTTTTCAAGTTACACTATTTCCTAGAGTTCAAAGCGTAAACTTTCTCATGGCTTTATTCCGTTTCAGCTGATGTTATGTCATTTTGCCCTCCTATATTTATTTTTATTGATAAAGTTGGCTGTCCATCATCAAACAATTTTTATTGAAAGGACTTAAATTTAGCATTTAATTCTTACATTAAATCCACAAGTGTGCAATTTTTCATCAAGTCTCGTCATACTTTTATACTTTAATACTTTAAGAAATTTCAGGGCCAAGACTAATCCTCTTTGTTTGTCATGTTACAGCTGCAGCTGGTTCCTCTGCTCTTGGCGACTTGGCCGGCTTGCAGACCAGTCCCTTCCATGCACTTGGCCAGCAGCCAGGATTTGGCGTGAACACGCCTTTCTCTCTGCCTCCTTCAGGCTACGGTGTTGCGGGACAGATGGGAGTGGTTCCTGGTGCTGTGGTGAGAATGTGGCGCACATTTTTTTTCGTAGCACTCTAGAATCTCCTAAAATCTCCTGGAAGAAAAAATCCTCCTAGAATCTCCTAAAATCTCCTAGAATTTTTCAGTTTCTCCTTAAATCTCCTAAATATTTTAAATTTGGCAGACTTGCCAACTACTAATATAATATATTAATTTTCGTAGTCAAAATTGCGAAACTGGACATGGACGATTACCGGGCAGTCAGGCGATTGAAATATCGGATGATTTTCACAAATGTTCTCCTATAATATTTTGAAAACCTCCTCAAATCTCTTAGATATTTATAGACCCATAGTACTACGACAGGTGTTCTAGTGCTGTTTTCATGCTATTTCATACAGAGGAGCCATGGCCTGCAAATAATGTGTCTAATGCTTGTGGTTACAGAATATGGAGCAAATAAGGATGTGTCTTAGTAAGGAGTTCAGCTCAAAACTTTGGTACATAGAGTTCTTAGATGATACCGTTCATTTGGTGAGTCATTAAAGTAAAAAGTAAAGCTCCTTCAAGGCTATGAGTCCCATAGAGCCAGAGCTTATCCTGGTGTCCGTAGAGTGAAGTGGAGCAGATGAATTAACTTCATCTCCCAGACAGGACGTCAGTCTGTCGTAGGGGTGAGACATTAGCTTATTGTGAAAGTTTACTTCCTGACAGCAGCACTTTTACTGCTTTTTTATGAAATTGTTCATTTTGGTTGCTTTTGGCTCGAGTGATTATTGTGCATTTCTGTACCTAAAACCCAACAGACTGCAAAAGTCTCCATTTCAGATGATATTATAGTCCCAATGAAAGTCAATTTCACAAATACAAAGATATAAAGGTTTCATCTTGCTGTATGAAGGCTCAGGCTAGAGACACAAAGTGACATTGTCATCCTAAAAAAAAAAAAGAAAAAGAAAATCATTTTCTTGTACACCATGTTTTGATCATGTGTAGAGACAGAGAATTCCTTTGTAAGAATGCACTGTGATTTTTCTTCACAATGAAACTTGTATATCACTTTTCAGCTGAATATGATCGTTTGAATAAATGAAGGAGATAGAAAAGAGACTGCATGAAATACTAAGTAAAATGCTATATATGAGGAAGGTCAGGCCTAGAGACAGGCACTGAGATTAGTTTGTACTCAATAGAGCTCTGCTTTCGCTGTATGTAAACAGTTATACTGTTTAATTCTCAAGGGTACCATCAAATTCATCCACATTTGACTCTGATGCCAATACCACATTGGTTTTTATCCATTTCTCAGATGTACTTGTACAAAGAGTGTAATGTTATACATCAAATTTAAGAATATTGGATGTGCTTTAATTTTATGCAAATTGTAATTCTGTAATTTGTGAATGAGATTTTATGCCCAATTTTTGTTTTGTTTTTTGTAGCGCCGCTTTAAAAAGAAATTGTGTAAAAACATAACATTTAGCAGATGCTAAAAAGTAAAAAAAGTTCTCTTTCTATAAAATGTCCCAACCAGTTTGTATTGCCTGACCAGCAATATCCTGAAAATCATTTTTACCCATTTATCCTCTCCAGCCAACAGTGGCTGGTGGCCTTCCAGTCACAAAGGACCCGTTTGCCAACGACCCTTTCTCCACCCCAGGAGCTCAACCAGGCCTTCGTTTTCCAGCAGCACCTGCTCAAGGCTTTGGCGTGGCTAATCCTTTCGGGGGTCAAGCTTTTGGCCAGCCATTTCCTGGTGCTCCTGCCTATGGCGTGGCCCCACCAGCAGCAGGTGTTTCACCAGTAATGATGAGCCCAACAGGTATGATGCCTGGAGTTGTGCCCCCTGGCGTGGTCGTCAATCAGAATCCATTTGCTGCTGCACAGCCTGCTGGGAAAGCCTTCGCAGAGGATCCAAACCTGCTGACCCCGATCCGAAAGGAGAAGCCGTCTGAGGATAATGCAGCATCAGCAGAGAATCCTCGATCCAAATCTCCCAGGGAGGATCTGTTTGGGGATCTTATTGGGATCAAGAAGTCCACCACCAACGCTGTCACTCCCAAAGATATGTTTGCCCAGATTAATGCTTCAGAGAAGAAGTCGCTGAATGCGATGAAGACGGATGGGGATTTGGCTGGCAAAGCTGTGCCTTCCACGGGTGTTCCTCCACACCAGGCAAGTGACCCTGACCCCTTTGGTAGCTCCGAGAGTGTACTGGCTGACAAGACTAGAGGCCTTTTGGTCTCTGGAAACAGCGAAGATCCTTTCAACACTTCCCATATCAGTGCTATGCCTCAGCCTTCACAGTTGCACTCCCAGCCTAGCGCAGCACCCCCTGTGCCTCGGAGACACTCTCCTCATGAAACCCCTCCTTCATCTCTTGTATTCCCCACCCTTTCATCGGCAACACCACCGCCTCTTCCGAGTCGGAGTGAGGTTAAAACCAAAGAATTAACTGATAATGCCTCATCATCAGACTCTAAGTCTTTTCACTTACCTTTATCACCACCTGTTGCCACAACCACGTTTGATTCCTCCCCTACCGCTGGTTCTTTCATGCTTCCATCACCTGAAGGTTCCCCACCTCCACTACCCACAAACCTCCCGCCTTCAATATCCACTTCCCAGCCTCCTCCACCTCCTCCTCCCCCTCGACCTTCTATAAAATCATCAAACTCATCCTCATCCTCCTCTTTGTCTTCACCTCGCCTTCACCATTCCTCATCAAACGACACAGTGAGAAACTCTAAAGCCAGTGTATCTCAAGACTTGAATCTCGAAAGTGTATCTAGTTCTGACTCCACAGCGACCTCATCATCAGCCACAGTTTGTGCAGACTCTTCAATAGCCCCAAATCATAATACTCAATCAGATGCCAAAGGTAGTGCCAGGTCTTCTCAGTTTAAAGCCAAAGATGGAGAAGATCCTTTCACTGTATCTCTGAAGCTGTGCACCAATAATAATAACAAGAAAAAAGTGAACGACCCCTTTGCCCCACTGGAAGAAGATATGCCCCCGGAGACATTGGCAAAGAGAAAAGAAAATGAGGATCCTTTCTCACATGGGGAAGTAATTTCTATGGAAGAGTCATTCAGCAATTTAAGTAAAAGAACGTTTGCTCCAAAGACGCCTCAGAAGGAGGTGGAAAAAGATGCGTTCGGATTGCCTCTCCATCCTACGCCAGGGTTTAAGGCTGTAGCCAAATTTGGAGATGATCCTTTTGAGGAGAGTTTTAATGGTGGAACCCTGGAAAATGATCCATGGGATGCTTTTGGCTCTGATTCCCAGAATGGGATGGAGGACTGGACGGTAAGTTGTGGCTTGATGTACCCATAATGTGACTGTTGCAAAACGAACAATTTTAACTCACTCTTTTCTTTGGCATAGTCTTGGTATATGGTTTGCATGTAGAATGTTTTTGTGTTGAAGGTAAGAGGTGTACAAAAATGTATTGCTTCCTTTTTCTTTTGTAATAGGAAAACTGACAAATATCTTGTAAAGTGCTGAGCTCAAAATCAAATGAAAACAAAAAGTGCTTTGAGGGGTGCTCATTTTGTTAGCAAAGAATGAAAGGAAATGCAATGTTGTTCACCTGAATCTTTGAAGATACTTGGCCTGTGTGAGACAAGATGGACATGAACAGGACGGACAAAGCTTATGAACGGAGATACCATCGTCTACTCTGGACCACAAGAAGGCCAGCCACACATGCATGGAGTAGTGTTGATGATTACACTCGAGGCAACGCGAGCATTGCTATCCCGGGAACCAGTGTCACCAAGGACCTCACTGCAAGATTTAACTTGGCAGGGAAGTCACCATCCTACAGTGCTACGCTCCTACAAATGCAGCTGATATAGAGGAAAAAGAACATTTCTATGAGCAAATCCAAGCAATCAAGGACAGACTTGAAGATCCTCAGGAGAGATTTGAATGCAAATGTGGGATCAGACAACACAGATTGATAGAGAACTCATCATAGTCGGACACGGTGTTGAAGAGCATTAAAAAAATGGCGAACTCTTCACCGACCTGGTGATCGGAGGTACTCTATTTCCCCACAAGACCACATGGATTTCCCCCGACGGCGAGACTGAGAGTCAGATTGACCACATCACCATTGGTAGAAAGCGGAGGCAGAGCCTGCATGACGCCAGGGTGAAGCGCGGAGCAGATGCAGCCTCGGACCATTGCACAAGTTCAATGCATACAGCCTGAAAGAGAAAGAAAGAGTGGATGAAATCAAAGCTGAGCTGAGGAACAAGTTTAAAGTGCTTCTCCCTCCACCAGAGGAAACAGTAGAAAACCAATTGCACAGTCTGTTCGAGGTCATATAGACAACATGCAAAACCGTCCTTGGGAAGAAGACAAAGAAACACAAAGAATGGTTAACAACGGAGACATGGTCACTG
>JBDFRD010585820.1:0-16965 GCA_039654405.1 Bullina lineata | reverse complement strand
TTATTTTATTTAACTTATTAGAGCAAATTCTAGTAGGCCCATTTAACGAGGTCACCTTTTGAGAATGGGTCATATATTTTGCCTTTTTTTTTATTTCGACGCATTTGCGTAGTTGGGCAGTACTAGGGTTAAAAAGTCTTCACAAGAATACCTTGATAGTGTCTTGCAGCCCCTTCTCCTTGATGCCCATGTCCTCCACAGGGTCCAGGAGGGGTAGTCCATCTGAGAATCTCTTCTCCACTTCCTAAAGCAAACAAAGACAAGTCTGTTTTAGTCTGTGCATAATACTCATGCTACAGTAATCATTGCTACTATGAGAACCTTTCTGGTTGTACTAAAGGAGTGCATGAATATGCTTAAACATTGCATAAAAATATTAACTCAATTACACTTTGGGAGAGGCAGTTGTAAAAACCCATGGATCACAAACTTGGCCCATTGAAAGGTTTGTGTTATAGGATTCCAATGTGATCAATTTTCCTGTAAGATCTCATTGCTCTCTCATATCACATTGTTTCAACTGTACCCAGAATTAACTTTACATCTCACAAACACTGAAACTCGTTTCAACTTTCCTCAACTTTTACACACCAAGGTGTAAGGGGATGTAACTTTGCTATAAAAACCACAGCATCAATCAAACGAACTACTCTACGTTCCTAAAATAACAGTATGGAAAATCACACTTCTCTAAAGGTAGGTGCTCGTGCGAAAATGGTGTTAAGCATACCTGCAGAGATTTCAGTACCAGGAATCGACTGTCAGATGATCGCAGATCATTAGGGATGTAGAGTCTTATAGCACTGAGAGAGTCAATCAGGCGAGTCAGGATTGGAACCACCTACGAAGGGAAAAAAAATGCTTTATGATGGGTGAATCAGAAAGTAATTAACATTGAACAGTTTATGATTGTAGTGAATAACTTCTTTCATAAGATCTAATTCGATACAGATCCTCAGTACAAGTGTCTCTGGGCTGTCATGTTACTTTAAGCCTGAACGTACATTTTTCAGCAGCGACTCCTCACTACATAAGGTAATAATGCTTCATAAACAAACATCTGAGTATGGTTCTACATCTGCCCCACATTTTATCCCCTTTCCACACGTCTGGTGTAAGATCAACATATGAAATAAAATTATTACAAATAATAAATAAATACACTCAAAAACATTATGGGTTCTGCAACAGACACAGAAAATGGTGACGCAGTTCTCTAAAAAAAAAGCAGCAGAGCTCTTAATGTTGAACAGCCTCGGAAAAAAGATGCTGACTACATCAACACAATTCCGCCCTTTACCTGCATCTCTCCCCGTTCTCCTTTGGGACATGGCATAATGTCAGAAGCGTTGCGAGACTTCAGGCTGTCTTTGCTGAGGTTCAGAAGCACTTCTACAACATACAGGGTCCCTGTCTCATCCGTGGCCTGAAAACACAATAGTTTTTACATGTTTTCAAAATGAATTTTGTTTCCTACTTAGGCCCTTCACTCCACGCAGAGCATAGGCCATCAACAATGGTCCTCCATACTCACTTTTGTGCTTCACTCCAGCTGCTACCTTCCCTCCTGAGCTCAGCCTCAATGTCTCTTCTTAATGATGCATAAGCCAATAAATAAAAAAATTCGCAGTTCACAACCTCATCTCATTCGCATTGTCAGCCTATGCTTCAAGCAAACAGATCTACTCTCTCAGTCGTGTAAATAGTTCTACTAAGACTTATAATCCACCAAGTTACTCTTTCATTTCTATTAACTGTCAGCCTGGGAGATGGAAAACGAAACAGCACTGAATATGATACTGAAACAAACTGTTTCATAGCTCACAAAGATTCCGATGTGCTAGTGGTCACATGAAGTGACATCAAGTTTAGCCAGAGACAAAAGAAATCGATAACCGTGAAGGAGGCAAATCATACCGGTTTATTTCAATTAAATCGATTAAATTCTAAATATTTGTCCGACATTCCCGTTTATGAAATTTTATCATGGAGATTAATTATGAAAACCAAATAAATTGAAAGTAATTTTCTGTATGGCAAGAAGACAGCTCATTGAAAAAAGAAAAAGAAGAGAAAAATTAAACAACCAACTGACTGTACATAGAGAATACTGTGTGTATTATTTAACATACTTACAGCTGACTGGTCCATCTTCTTGTGGAAGTTAAGAACAACACCCCATCCAAAGTCAAGGTCACCATTCTTCACCTGGAGATTGTATTAAAGTCACACATAAATAATCTCTACAAAAAAGATGAATTTTTCAAACAAAAATCAGACGATGAACAAGGAAGTAAGTACATTTATTACATTATATTAAATATTTTACATTTTTTCGTCAACTTTCTGTGATTCTGTATCCCATACGTAAAATCATAAAACAATATTTTATCAGAGATAAAAGCGATTTTACTACTCTTCATACTGTTTAATTTCAGCAATCTTTTTTATATTTTTTTTGTACTTCATGAATAAAGTAAGCAAAGTTCCTTCACAGCCAATGAAGCCCATAGCGCTGGAGCTTATCCTGGTTTCGGTAGCGTGAAGTGGAACAGATGATTTTTATTTCATCTCCTAGACAGGACGCTAGTCTGTCGTTGGATTACTTCCCCAGCAGAATATGCCGGTACCCAATTCGCATCTAAGTGGGGAGAGGAAAAATTATGTAAAGTGTCTTTCCCAAGGACACAACACGGTCACCTCCTGAAAATCGAACCCTGAACCCTTAGATTAGGAGCCCAACGCTCTAACCATTCAGCCACCGCACCACCCACTTCATGCATAGAAATGTTTAATTTCAAACAGATTAAGATAATGGTTTTAGATTAAAAAAAAAAAAAGCCTTTGTCCGCATAAGGCAGTCTCTTATGCTTTAGTAAAGTAAAGTTCCTTCAAGGCATGTCAGTCTCATAGGGCCCAGGCTTATCCCGATTTCGGTAGCATGAAGTGGAACAGATGATTTTTATATCATCTCCTAGGCAGGACGATAGTCTGTCGTCTCTTATGCTTTACTCCTGTCAAACTTGAAACCAGTTGAAAGAAACTTACCTTGACCACCCTCCCTGGCTGGAGAAAAGGCAAGAGGTAGGTAGGTTTGAGAACGAAATGCTTCAACTCTCTACCAAGTGTGTCCAGTTGTTGGCGAATGCGATAGTAGGCTGACACAGTATCTTCATCTTCTATTGATAGCTGCTTGTGCTCCTCTTCTTTTTTATTTAGCTCTGGAGGGTTCAAAGTTCAGCAAGAAGAAACAGATTTAATGTTAGTTTGTTGAATACTGTAGTGGTGGGTAAATCTTTTAGATTTAATGTAAGTTTGTAGAACACTGTAATAAATTATTTTTTAATATCCATTTCCAGCGAATGAAACTTTGGTTATTTCTTGATGAGATTCAATTTATACAGTTTTTTTTTTAGATTTTTTTTCCATCACTCAAGCCAACACTGAGTGGTAGAAATATAAACATTTTAAAAGACAAGCAAAATGGACCACTTTTTTTTTCCTTCGAAATGACTTTTCTGAAGGTGCCTACTAATATTTCACTTTTTGAAGTTATAATTTACAAAAAACAAAAGAAAATCCAATGGACAAATGAAAGAGAGAACCATATACCTTTTATAGGACCCCCCCCCCCCCCAACAATAATCATACAAAAATAAATGTGCACACATGCACAGAACTAACACACAAATTCAATAACACAAGCAACTATTTAATCCTCCACCATTTCAGCTTACCCCTTGCATAGTGCACCCAGTTCTCCAATACATGGGAGACAACAAAGCATGAATTATAACCTATTACATCCATTTAATACAGAAAAATCCCTTAACTTAAAAATTGATAAGAAACTTAATACTGAAGCAAGATATGTGAAATTTTACATTACTGGTGGCATGCACTATAAGAAATAGAAACCGGATCAATGCCACACATGCACAAAGTATCTATAACAAGCACCCTAGTGTCTTTTAAAAGCTGGAGACCTACCATAATGTTTAAAAAAATAAACAAATTACGAAATAAAATTTCAGAAAAAGATACTCCATACAGTTTTAAATTACTGATTTACAATGTACACAGACAAATGAGACCCTGTCTTTGACAGGTGGGGGGACAAAGTGACAAATATCACAACAACAGCAAAAATTCAATCACTTGCTGCCACCAAATGCCAATAAAACATTTAGGCCTACTTTAACGAGAAAAAGCCAGTATTTCCACTCACTCTCCAGCAGCTCTGGAATGGCAGCATAGTTCTGGAACTGGAAGAAGGAGCGCTCCAGCATGTACTCTGGGTTGATCTCCTCCACACGCAGCAGGTTGAGCACCATGTTGTAGGTCAGGTGGAAGGCCGAGGTCAAAGCGTCAGGTTCTCCCTAAGGTCAGTAAAAAGTAAAGTAAAGTAAAGTTCCTTCAAGGCCAATGAGGCCCACAATAAAGTAAGTAGAAGTAAAGTTCCTTTAAGGCCTATGAGGCCCACAGTAAAGTAAGTAGAAGTAAAGTTCCTTCAAGGCCAATGAGGCCCACAGTAAAGTAAGTAGAAGTAAAGTTCCTTCAAGGCCAATGAGGCCCACAGTAAAGTAAGTAAAAGTAAAGTTCCTTCAAGGCCTATGAGGCCCACAGTAAAGTAAGTAAAAGTAAAGTTCCTTTAAGGCCTATGAGGCCATAGGGCCGGAACTTATCCTGGTTTCGGTAGCGTGAAGTGGAACAGATGATTTTTACTTCATCTCCTAGACAAGATGCTTGTCTATCGTAGGCTTACTTCTCCAGCAGAATATGCCCGTACCCAATTCGCCCCTGGGTGGGGAGGGGAAAAATGGGGTAAAGTGTTTTTTCCAAGGACACAACATGGTCACCTCCTGGATTCGAACCCTGGACCCTTGGATTAGGAGTCCAAAATGTTCTAACCATTAAGCCACCGCGCCACCTAAGGTCAGAGGTCAGACAAAATTGTTCATGTTTGTTTCTTGGGTTTTTTCCCCACCTTTTTTATTTTTTTTACTGGCGCTCATTTTGTGAAGGATTATTTTTATCACATGCGCACCTCCAAAAGTCATTCTCTCTTTTAACCTCTATGCCATGATTTTAACTGAGAGAATGAACATCTTCAATAACCTATCTCTCTCCATGGCTATTTACACCCCCCTTTTCCACCATCTTTCAGTACAATTCCTTAAAATTGTTTATAAAAAAAGACGAAAAAATCACCAGTAATACAAAATCAATGTTGTTTATCCTTTGAACTAAAAAAAATTAGCAATAGAAGAATGCTCAGAGTCAGAGAGCAATTAAACTCCTTTTTACCAAGCCTTTCTCACCTTGAGAATAGTTTTGCCGACTTCAGGTGTCATCTTTTCATCCACCATCATGATGACAATTCCTCTCTCATCAAGTCCACGTCGACCTGCACGCCCGGACATCTGGATGTACTCACCAGAGGTGACCTGTGGGCAATGATGAATAATTAGGATTTGAAGCATGAAGACAGAATAAAAATAAAGAGTATAAAAACGTTATACAACAAACACCTGCATAAGAATGAAAGCAACAAAATTTTTCTTCTACGTAAAGTGGTGGAAGCACTCTGTAGATCAATCAGTGACTATAAGAACTTACTTAAAAAAGAAAGACAGAAAATATTTAAAATCTAAACCATGTTTACCAAGCATCAGCCAAAATTGGTTCAACTTCTCTTTATTTATAAAAAAACCACAAGGTAAAAAAGCAAACAAAATGTGGCAATTCAAAGAAGTAAAAATTACTTCAAAAAAGAAATATACTTACAGTTCTGAAGTCTTTGCCATCAAATTTGCGGCAACCAGTAAAAAGAACAGTTCTGGCTGGCATATTGAGACCCATGGCAAAAGTTTCTGTCGCAAACAATGCCTGAAATATACAGTAAAAAAAATCGTTTTGTCTTTTGTTAATCAAAGAAAAATGATACTCCCTTTCACAAGATTCCTTTAATTTTGTTTTCGTCTACTTCCTTTAAAAAAAATGTTCTTGAACATAAAAAATAAAGGGCTAAACGTTAACTTATAAAAAAAAAAAAGGGATTTCCCATGTACTACACATTTTTTTTCTTTTTTCTTTTTTCCTAAGAAAAGAAGTATAATATAAACAAAACTCTTGAAAGGACAAGTGTACCTTGATGAGGCCTTCTGAAAACAAAATCTCAATGGTCTCCTTGAGGATGGGCAGAAGGCCAGAGTGATGAATTCCAATGCCTTTCTTCAGGAGTGGCAACACATGCTCCACCTGGAGAAAGGAAGAAACATTACAAACTTTAAATGTTAAATTTGTTATCAAAATGAGCCTTATACTTATACCAAGAAATTTGACAAAATGAGTCTTACAACGAGAAGTTTGTCAAAACAAGTCAGTATCTGATCTTCAGTCTGCAGTACAAAAATAGTCTGAGATTTCTCCTCATAAGGTGCGAGTCTTGGGAGACAACAATACTTCTAAATTTGACAAAATTTTGGATGGATCACATTACTATGTTCAAATTTACACTCTGAATTGATCTAAGTTAAATTTAGCGAGATGAATAGTTCCTTCACATGACAAGCAACTATAAACTAAGATGCATTAAAACAAAGTACATTAACTTGTAATATTATATCAATCTATCAGTTATGATGCACTAAAACAAAGTACCTTAATTTGTAACATTATACCAATCTATCAATTATTCTGAGTGGGAAAACATTTAACTTGGTGAGGGACAAAAGGCACACCTGAGGTAATTTTTTATCTTCATCTGAGAGGCCATTGATTGCATTGTTGTACACCTCTTCCACCAGGCTCTTCTCTTCCTCTGTAAAAGAACACATAATACTTCACTTATCATATAAATCTAAAGACATTGAGGCTTTAGTTGAGACAAGTTAATAGTAGGATTTATAACAAAATAATGACATATTTGTCTTCTATCAGACACAAGAAACATGGTTAGCAAATTTTCCTTCTTAAATTCCTTTTGAACTGGGAATTCCATGAAAACAATCTTACTCTTATTACAGGATATTGTTTATGGCCTGAAATTTACGCATACAAATAAAACACATAAACCAGACCTTTATCTCTACAATTTCATTGGAAACACTGACGTTACATCCCTAATAATTATACCACAACGTTCTTAAGAGGATGTCTCACCTGTATTGAAGTCCAGTTTGGCCATCTGCATGCCATAACCTTCACAGTCTTTGCGACTAAAGCTGAATGCAATCACAGGAGCCAGGTTCCGCTCCATGACAAGTTTGATGATTTTGTAGCAGTCAGATTCTTGAGCTGAATGAGTGAACATGTAGAAAAATGTAAAACCTTGGAGCTAAAGGTGTGCAATAAAGACTGACAAAGAGAGTAAAATACATTGTACAAATGTAAATATTATATAAAAGTAACCCATTATAAAAATATAAAGCTAAAATATGAAAATGCTACATTTTTTTAGGCAATGGCACTGACTTTTTCTTGCATTCAAACTATATCATGTACCGGTTCCTTTACCGTAATCATTATCTTTGTACTAGCTTGCATTTATCAAGCTTTAAAAGAAGACTTCACAGACATATTTTATGATGTAACTAAAAAGGGGAGAAAAAATTGTAAGTTACTACTACAAAAAAAGCACTCTCAACTCTGTAATTCTTCACACAAACCTTTGCTTCCTCCCTTGCGTCCTCTCTGATCCCCTTTAGCAGCATCTCCAGCATCACGGAGCACTGCCATGGCTGTGTTAAAGTTTTCATCTCTAAAGTCTCCCTGGATTAAAATAATTAAAAAGAATTTCAGACAAAAATCACTGGCTTGGTCCTTTCATGTCATGCATTTATGAAAGCCATGTAATATTTTGATTTAAAATTTCAAAGATCATGCTTTTTGTTATTGATATAGGATAAGGTCGTACCTTGGAGATGATAAAGGCAAAATAAACAGGTGAAAATTCATTAATTACATTTATCAAAATATGAATAGAGACTTTAGGGATCAGAAAATGAATTGCAATTTAAACATTAACAAACTAATTTTTTTTTACTTAAAAAAATAAATGAATGAAAGTAAGTTTACCTTAAAGGCTGAATTTTGCTATTCTGTTGACCACTACTTTTAGAAAATGTTTCCAGCACAGCAGACATCTATACTACCTAATTCGTTCACAGTAAACATTCACAAACAATTATCCAAACAGAGAAGAAAAACAAAATACGTCTATCATGGTTGTTCAGCTAAACACAACTCACATTTTCATCTACTACCAAATGGAGTCCATCTCCTCCTGCTGGAAAGATGTAGTGCTGCAGGGGGATTGGTCTGTAGTCAGTGTACACAACGTGGCAAGGCTAGAGAAGAAAAAATAACATGGATATGAACTAAAGAAAAGAGCATTTTAAATTAATTCACAACAAAATTATCTAACCCTGAAAGTAGTGGAAGTAGCCAAGCATCACATTTTCATCAAAACCTCACAATTTTATCAAAACCAGGATGAATCTAATATAATCAAACATCTGTCATTCTCATTTAGAAAGCAATATTCACTCAATTGATTTTGACGATAAAGATTCAAAACTGTAACTAGACTCCACTTATTTTATACCAGTGTTGTTTTGTATGGAAATGTAATCTTATCTTTTAGGTCTGAAGTTTGGTTCTGCTGGGATTTGTACTGAGTGTTAGTTATCAAAGTGGTTCAGTGTCAAGAGTGCTACTACAGAACCACTGTGACAATGAAAACAAAAGTAACAAACCAAAACACATACATGCAGTGTTGGTGTGAATCAACATCTAAAAACTTTTGCACCATAATGTATTGACTGTTATAAAATAGAACAAAATACTGCTTAGCATTCTTTATAAGAGAACAAATGATGATGAAACAAATGCACCTGAGACCACAAGTTTTAAGTTTCACTTACCTGTTTATGTAGATGGCAGATCCACTCCGCAAACTGGCGGGCATTAGGGATGGTAGCAGATAAGAACACATAGTGGACATTGTCTGGCAATAAGATAATGGTTTCCTCCCAAACCACACCACGCTCTGTCAGACAAAAGATGTTAGAAGCATAATATATTAATACAAGCCAGTCTCCGAAAGCTTCTGTTTTGTTTATTTGGGTTTTTAGGTTTACCTCAGTACATTGTGCTTAGAAAGGTTGCAAGCACATTTTAAATGCTTATGTATCTTCTAGCATCACGCCGCTTGCACAAATTTACTATAATTAAGAATCAGAACATGCGCATTTTGAGACAACACATAAAAGAGAAATGTTCTGTGATATATTAAACTTTCTCAAATCTTTTTTCTAGACCTATATCAGTTGACCAAAATGACTTACAAAAGATGAGGGAATGTAACGATAAATAAATCAATTTTTCAGTCATTAAAATAAGTACAAGTTTAAGAATCCAAAATAATCATAAGGAAAGAATTTGCTCATAATCAGTATATTATCAAGAAAAAAAAATGGACAAAAAGAAGAGAGTTGTACCTTTATCCCTCATGTAATGGATCTCATCAAAAATCACCCATGCAACCTCTCTCATCACCTCTGATCCTCTGTACAACATGCTCCTCAAAATCTGGAATAAAGCGTAAAGATAATTGTATAAAAATACAAGATTATGACAAGGTATAACTCTTTTTTCCATAGGACACACAATATGAAACACCTTGCTGCTGCATTCATGTGTCAAATGAGTTAAATGCTAAACTTGAATAAATCAATTCATGCACATTTCTCTTAAATATTGAAATTGTTCTTGTGTTAATATAAGAAGGACTTCTCAAGCCAGACATGCTTCTTTTTGCATTTGTCATATGCATATTTATTCACATCTTTATCAGCCTATCAAGATTATGAATTTGGTCTTTTACTTTAAAATTTTGACAACGAAACTAAAAAATTGTATCTTTATCTACAAGCAAGGATGGTGAAACATGGTGACTTTTGTTCCAAATTCATTTACAATTCAATAACTTCTAATAGCATTCCTAACTCACAAAGGCCTATAGTTTGCATTTAAGCCTAACTGAGTATACAGGAATTGGTGAATTAATATGCGTATAGTCAAATTAAAAGTATACGAAAAAACTCAAAAGTAATAGAAAAGGCATGACACTCTAGTTATCAGGTAATCTCTATATTCAGCATAACCAAAATTATACCTCAGTAGTCATGACAAGGCAACTAGCAGTTGGATTAATAGTGACGTCACCAGTCATCAAGCCCACATCACCAAACTCATCAAAAAGCTCTCTGTACTTCTGGTTGCTCAAGGCTTTGATTGGTGTAGTGTAGATAACTCGCTGCTTGCTTTGCAATGACATGGCAATGGCATACCTGTGAATTGAATTATTGATAGTCACAGATTAGGAATTAACAATGCTTTTATTATCAAGTTCTATCATGAAGATAATTTGACAAAGAAATAACAATGTTTCACTTTTCCTTTTATTCCTCCTTTTTAGATAAAATTTCTCATGGATATTTCACAATAATATTGTTTAGATGCTGAAATAATAATTACACTTGTTAAAATAATAAACAATACAATCTATATTTTCTGTTATACTGTTCTCTCTTTACAATATAGTAAAACATATAAATAAAAATAAATACAGACCAAAACAAGACTTTAAAAAAAGGGATGATTCATGACAATAGTCTGAAGGAAAAAAAATATACTTGTTAACATTTTCAATTTCAAAGGATTTGATGTTAATGGTTACATTATATTTTAACTTCTTTTTTTTCTTCATCAATGTATTTGAACTCACACTGCCACCACAGTTTTTCCAGCTGAAGTATGAGCAGAGACGAGAACAGACTGGTTGTTCTCAATGCAAAGGATGGCTTCCTTCTGGAAGGGGTCCAGAGTGAAGGGGTACTCTTTGGCTGGTTCTCCAGTGGAAGGTTTAAGAGGTGTGTACACATCGTCTGGTGGAACTGCTACCTGTGTTATTACAAAACAAATGAATTAGTACCATTTAATCTTTAATTTTAAAGTAGGCATCGGTAAAATCTTGTTAAGAAATGTTTTATCTTATTCGCTTACAATAGAAATATAACATAAAACAAATTAACCCTACCTGTTACTCAAATATTTCTACCTTAAGTTTATCTAATTACATATATATGTGTTACCACTTACAGCATTTTGTAACATCCTCAACATTTCTTTTAAAGACACAAACCTAAAATCCGCAAATTGTGCTATAATTTTTAGATCTTTCTTTCGAGTTTCAAACTGATTGTCAACTAATTGTTACCACAGGTCATGGAAGATAGGTCAGTTTTCGGCACATGATTATATGATTCTTAAATTCAGTAAATATTAAGATTAAAAAAAAAAAAAAAAACAACATTTACATGATGCTGATGAGTACTGAACCCCGGACATTGATATAAAAAAGCTGATACTTCTTACCTGGCATCCCTTATTTTCACACTAAACGATAATTTAATAGTTCAATGTGCCTTATTTTCACTATAACAACTAAAGCCATAGTAAGTTACAAGGAGCCAATGGTAATTTTTGCACACATGTAATGAACTTGCCTCATGAGTGCAAGCTTCCTCCGTTTCCACGGTATGCACTTGAAGACGAGGCATGACCTCGACGCTGAAACAGATGAATTGAGTCTGCATAACAACTAATGGCATAAAAAAACATAAAAGTTGATTCATTTACATCATATTTGCGATGTATTGTTCAAACTAACACTCAACAATGACAAAAGGAAATTATTATTAGTATAATGAAAGACACAACACTACTTTATACTAAGTACTTGACTTATAGAATCTAAGTACCTATTTATTCAAAGAAAAGAAAGTAAAAAAGTTATGCTCATCAGAAATTTCATGACATCAGACAATAATGAATCAAACATTAACATAGAGCTGTTGCTTACATTTTCTCATCACCCCGCAACTTTTTGGCTGCGTCATTTTCATCATCATTGGTTCTCCTTTTTCTTATCTGACTGAACAGCTGCTCCCCACTGTAAAACAAAGAAAAAATGTTCTTCAGATTTAAATACACAGCTATCATAAATATACAGCCAGTACTTTTAGTATGAGGTTTAGCCTCAGATTTGATCAAAAGGTTCCAAATTTCAAATCACATCCTACTTCAAGAATCGGAGCTTTTCGATGTTTCAATAGCATCAGGTAGAACATGGCACTACTAGCGAAGTGTGGTCCCTTCTGTTTACATCAGCAAAGTAGTGGCCAGCCATATATATTATTTAAGGCCAAAATACATGAAATATAGCCAAACATTGAAACAGGTGAGGCCAAAATACTTTTTTCTTAACATCTTAATGAAAACAGCCGAATGAAGCAACAAAACAGTAACTTAGAGGAATAAGTAGACTAGATCTAGATCTAGTTTTAATAATTCATCACAAGTGATACACATTTATCTTTTGTAGTGGTGGAATTCTCGAACCAATCCACGTGGTTGTTGGACTTTACCCTTAGTGAACGGATAGGCTATGTCAGGGGTGGGGGAAGAAGGCGTGGATGCGATGTGACATGTGATTGTAGATCTAGCTCTCGTCTATCAGAAAGCACATAGATCTAGCAAAACTTGAAATTTGTAAACAGTTTGAAATACCAAATTCAACATTGTCTACCTTCACCAAAAATCGGGACAAAATCAATAGGGCCTAGTATTAGTATTAGCGAGGGATGCCAAGTTTAAAGAAAGAAGCAACGCACGATGAAGTCGAAGGTTTTTTGAGTTTTGTTTGTTTGGTTCCAACAAGCCCGGGCCATGTTCTGTGACCTCACTTGTTTTTTTTTTCTTTATTTCTGTATTACAAGTATCTTCACGGAAATAACGAATTATGGGTATCTCGAACTCTATTTCCAATCCCCAACACGTTCGAGTTTTCCGTGCTTGACTGTAGAAGAAGCAAGTGAAAAGCAAAAAATTCACACAGTGAGACTTGTGAATGTGTCTGAGCATCACATTTAACTCTGGTAGAGCATGAGAACTGAATCAGAAGTTTGTGCACTTGAAATGTGACCTAGTTTTCAACTGCACTGTCAAATCATACGCATTACCGTTACCAGAAACCAACATACTAGCTCAACACTTACACCATGTAGGCCTATAAGTAGGCACTTTTGTTAAAATTTCAAACACTCTAAAAGGTTTTAAAACACACATAAACATACAGAGCTTGCTGAACAGATCACTATGCTTTTTAAATTTTCAAAATATCTTTATTAGAACAAAAGTTATGACAATTTCCCCATCCAAATATCAGCGAAAAAGAGGCCCCTTTTTTACATAAGATGTGCGTTACCGCATTCGGATCATTTTAATGAAAAAATTGAATATTTAAGGAAATTATGGGCCGATTTTCATAAAACAAACACCAAAATGACCGGTGTGATCCCTAGAATTACAATCAAAAGACACCTAAATAGTATTTCTGGTGAACAATATGACATTATTTATGACAAAATGAACAAATATGGTGAAATAAATCACACGCTGGGTGCAGCAAAAGTTGAATAATATAAGAAGTTTTTGACCGATTTTCATAAAACAAACACCAAAATGTTCGTTTTGATTCCCACAATCAATTTAAACAAACTGAAAACACCTAAATATTGCTGGCAAACAATATGATATAATTTACAAGAACGGTCAAGGTTGGGGCCTGGACAAAAAAAAATCATAAAAATAAAACACGACCCAGCACAGCGTCAGCAAAAAAAAGTCCAGCATCCACTTTGTGGTCCACAGAATTTGCCTCAGCTTCCTCCATGCTCCAATAACCCAGAAAAATGAAGAATTTATTTGATTTCCACTTTACAGAGTTAACTCTTGCGTAGTAGTCCTCAGTTTCCACAGTGTGAATAGTCAAGCGGCCAACAAGAGAATTTGGGTCATTGGAGAATGAAAGTAGCTGTTGCAAAACAGCCTCATTTAATTCTAAAGAGGACACTGTCTTATCAAGAAGGGCATTGTTGATCTCTTTAGACAACAGATTTCTCTGCTTTCTGTCTCTTTCTGAAGAGACCGATTTTCTTCTCTTCGAAATCTCATGTGAGAGAAGTTGTCTCTGGAGAAACTGTCGGGTTCTCTCTTCTCTTGCTTCTGAAATGGCAAAACAGATTAATTTTTCCCTATCTAAATCCTTTTTGTTCAGAAGCCACTCAAGGGTCCTGTTCATTTTACTTTTAACTTTCCCACACAAAAATCCAGATGAAGCATTTGGTGCACGCCGCCACATGTGGTCTAGCAACCCAAGATTACGCTCAGATGCCATGTTGTTCGTCGGTGCGCACGACGTCCTAAGTAATATGTCCTTCGAAGGAGTGGCGTATTCTCCATTTAGGAATGGCTCCATCTGGTTTGTGAGGACTTTCTTGATGGAAGAACATATCCCTTGAATGGCCTCCAGCTGAATTGCAGTCTCATCTGTGCAGAAGGTCACGAGAGAAGAGAGCACATCGTCTGTCTCTGGAAGAGGTTCTCCAAAGACATCAGCTGCAGGCTGAAGGAGTTGAGTAGGGTCCTCCAGCCAGGCACAAATAATCTGGTAACAGGCCCTAATCAGATGACCCTGTTTAAAGACAGAAGAAGCGGGACAAAAAACAACAACACATTATTAGCAAGTCATCATGAAAGATCTGAAAACACAATCTCATAAAAAAGGCAAGTTTCTAGTAATTTTAGTATACAGTCAAGTTTCCTTGACAGAATTCACTCTAGACACTTCATTCCCATATATGAAAAGAACGGAAGGTTCTTCAGCCTGTTTTGAACATTAAATTTAAATCACAAATTCAAAAGTTAAATTACAACAGACCTAACACTATAAAGCGATGCTTATGTATTGTAATTGCTGCATGCTTTTTGTACAGTAGATTTAGTTGTTTTGTTATGTAGACCTTTATATCCAATTTTTTTAAAAACAAACGCACACATAGAAACAAAAAACACAAAATCCCATGTCATTACCAGTTCAAGATTGGACTTTTGTGAAGCATAAAACCTTGACATCCACGGCCCAGTGAGCACTTTTCCAGTAATTGCCAAAGCCCACACCTGCACAATGATCTTGTTGTTCTTCAAGTCCTTTTCCACCCTGAAGCGAATCTGTCCAGCTGTTTGTGAATATAAAATATGGGTTTCTTTAGCAAAACTCAGTGGGCATTTCATTTTTACATGGTTAGGTGACATTTCATGATACAGATGTAGGAAGGTGTGCCTTTTCAACTACCTGTACTGTACTAAAATGTAATGTAATCAATGAAACATTGTCTAAATATTCTACATGGTGATTAAATACCAGTATTCACAATTTCAAAATAGAAAATGGTTTCAACGAAAAAGGAACAACAACAAAAACCAACCTGCAGTGCATTTACGCTGAATGAAGTCAAGCAGTTTCTCTCTGTGCAAGATCACAAGCCCAGCCAAATGAAACAGCACATGAAGTCTATTTCCGACATAGCGGACGAATGTTCCTACTGGTAGATCGTGCTCCTTCAAGAACATTTTAAAACCCAATGGGTCGCCAGTACCATCCTTGTATCTGTGGAAAGAAGTTATGATGTGACATGCTGCTCATTGATTTTGACAAATAGGAAAAAAGACACAGAAACCACAGATATGACCTCAGCTCATTGTAGTCACGGTACTCACAGTCACAGGAAATACATTTTTACCACATGAAAAGTTGTTGTCAATCAGCTTGTCAGGCACTTAAAGTCCACCGTCAATGGTCAAAAAGCAGACATGGCTAAGTTAAGTGAAAGCTGAATACATTACAGAGTCAACATACTGGATTTACTATTATTACTTACTAATCTTGAGAAATTCCCCAAAGCCAGAGCATTCATTTAGATGGGTAATTATTTTTTTAATTACAGGTACCATGGCCTAACAAAAGGTTAGTTATTTTTAGTTATAATTACCTCAAAATGGATATTGCGTTGATCAAATTGGTTGCTGATCCATTTGACCCAAAGCATTGTCCTGTAACATCATGTGTGGTGTCAACGGTCCTTAGACTCTGGGAAGCGTACCTGGAGATGCTGTCGAGCGGATGCACATTGCAGTGCAACTGGGCCAGCTGTGTGTCCATCTCCTGACACAGTTGCCGAGTCACACATGCATTCACTACTGCACGGTCAGTCAGAGTGCAGGTGATGTTGGCCTTGATTTTTTGTAGGACTTCACCCTCTGGTCTCCCATGGAATCTCGCGTAGACAGCTGCCATTTCGCTGAGAATAGCCATGATGTGTGTCACATAATCTTCAGCTTTCCCACCTGGAAGGTGACGAACATCAAGACACATGTACGCAGTTGCGTTTGCCGTAACATGTATCTCATTGACATGGGAGCCGTCGACAGTGGTAGCATCCCATGACAGGCACAAAGGGCTCTGCTTTAGTAGGAACTCTGTGGCCTGGATTGATGCCAGAATTCCAATTTCATATGCCATCTGGGCGCATATTGTAGTGCTTGGCACATTTGAAAGCCTCCTTTTTTGAATAATTCGGAGGACACCATCCACAAGAGGACCACAATGTTTCACTGGGACATCACACAAAAGCGCTTGATATATACATGCCCTCACATCGTCACAGTACGCTCTACCATGTTTTGCTTGAAAACAGTTTACATCTGCATTTTCACTTTCACACAAGCTCTGCAAATAGTCATTTGTTTTTTTTAGCTCTTTTAAGTCTTTTTCAAGGTCTTTGACTCTTTTTTTGTAGGCTTGCAGGGTGTTATTCAATTCAGTTTGCAAATTGTTCAGGTTTACACTATATTTCTCCAATTTTCTTTTTAGTGAAAAATTCTCCTTCTTCAATTTAGAATTTCTTCTAAATAAGTTATTTTTCTGCTGAAGTAATGTTTTTACTTCTGATTGCACACCCTCTTGTGCAGCTAAAAGGTGTTCGATTTTTTCTCTGT
>JBDFRD010585709.1:0-16967 GCA_039654405.1 Bullina lineata | reverse complement strand
CTCCTAACAAGCCCGATCCTGCCGGAAATGGGGTTTATGTTCATGTGCAATTGCAGAAAAAAGGAGACACGAAGTTTTGGATTCAGAATAAATAATTTTTAAAAAATATAAAAACAATGTTTTTGAGTTGTTTTTTTTATTTAAGTCTATTTTTATGCTTAAATAAATGAACTGGGGCAATTTTAACGAAAAATATCGGATTTACCACCAAATTTGGATCGAGTGTTTCTTTGTCTAATTTGAGACACCAAAAATAGCATAATGACATAATATGACCAAAACAATGTAAACAACTTATAAAAACAGCTTTTTGAAGAAGAAAATATCGCCACATTCAAGTTAATGCATTAAATTTTAATTATAAAAACTAACAATATTAAAAATTATGAAAAAGAAGAGTTTCTACTTACCTCAAATAATCCCACTGAGAATCGAAAGTAAAACCTTGGTGTCTCAAAAACAGCACCCACGCACATAAAAAAATCACCAAAAAATGTGAGGAGTCGGAATTTCTCGCTGATTTTGCTCCCACAGGTCCAGAAATTGTTGGTCTTTCACATAAAACAAGTATTTTCACCAAATATAGTAGCTCTTTCTTTCAATAGTGTAGAAAATGCAGAAAATGCTTTTTCACGGATCCCTGTGTTTTCTGCCTTAGGCCTAATGTGTTAGTTCGGCGAGAAATGGGGGCTATTATGGTATACACGACTTTACATATACATGTACATGATCTATCCCCCTTTGAAATCCACCTGAGAGCCCGATCCGGCTAAGAACAAAGTAATCGTGGCTCCCGAGGGGTGGGTTCTTAGGCTGAGACCACTGACAGATATTGCACAAGGCAGGTCTGACCCCTTAATTTGATTTGTAGGGCAAACAAAAATTAATCTCCTTGGCAAAGTAGCCATTTGATTAACTCTATGAAAAGAGGAAACATAGTTTTTGACAATTAATAGCATTTTAGGAGACTTCATATCATGTATAAAACTTTTAGCTTACAGAGTGAAAAAAAATTGTCCACAGATGAGACATCATTGCCAAAGTACTGGAAGGCATAACTGGAAAACAGGAAATGTGGTTCTTGTGAATACACTGAGTGTGACAGTGTGAGTGTTGTAAAACTATACTATGAGAGCCTTGAACTGCAGGATGTGGAGCTTTACTGTTCGGATTGATCTCTTACTCGTTCTTCTGTCCAGTGTATATTTGGGCTTGTCTCAAGAAGGTAAGGCTGATTTTTATGTTTTACCTTCTCTGAAGTTGAATGTGCTTGATTCTTAGAACAACTGGATCTAATCAGTAGTTTTTACTAACGTAAGAGAGAAAAGATCGTAAGAGATCAAGATCGCCTTTTCGGGAAATGCTCACTGGATTCAAATATTAAACAAATAATATCAATGAAATTGCTAGGCAGAGGCATGGATGGTAAGAATTATTATTTAAAAAAATATTTAAAGTTAATTTCAGTTTTTTGTGTTTAGTTCAGTTTGCTGTAATTTATACAACCAAAATAAATAGTATTATAACCAAATTTTGAAAGCTTTTATGAATTAAGATTTTCTTACTGAGTAGTTAAATCCACCTTCATACCTCTTGTGCAGTCAGTGTAAGTGTCATCTCCGTGCAACATTTTTTATTACTTGAAAACATTCTAGTGTTGCTTTTGTTTACTACCTTAAGGAGTAGGTTGTGACATATGAAGGGAATGATATTACTTTTTTATATTCGTCTTTCACACCTGCTGCCTCGAGATGGATTTAGTGGTGGATATATTTATTTTGACAAAGTATTCAAATGTCAGTTTTCATAATGGTACAAGAACAACAAACATTTTTTTAATTTTTAACCAAAAAAGTTCTTATTTTCTTTTTCTTTTAAAACATCTCAGTATATTTTATACAGTGCATTTGATCATACAGCCTATCTTTTAATTGATTTTATATCGAATGAAATGGGGAATGTTACCTTCATGTGTTTTTCTACCTTATATTTTTAATATAAATATTTTGATTACCGTCCTAAAACTTTTCCTAAGGGAATTGCTTTCATATCTTTCTCACTTTATTTATTGAAACCTTTAGTTTTAAACATATGATTTCAAGGGAAAATTGTGTTATTTATCTTAAGCGGTGCAATTTGTCTTTTCTTCTTTTCAGACTTTGGGAGCCCACCAGAAATAAAACAGCAAATCGCAAGTCTCCCAAACAAGGGCAGTTCGTTGGAGATTGAAGTGGGTGGCATTGCTTATTTGTATATAACTGCAACAGGGAGTGCCCCTCTTCACTACATCTGGTTAAAGGATGGCACTGTCAAAGCTAATAGTACAAACACTGACCACAGGATATTAAATGCAGGCACTACAGATTCTGGGTCATATCAGTGTATTGTGCAAAATGATTACGGAGCAGTGATGAGTCTACCATTTTTGTTGACTGTTAAAGGTATAACTTTTCTCTCTTACGTGTTTAATGACTTACTGTACTGCCTCATGTTTAAAACAACTTTTTGAATTGTGGAAAATAGGTTAAAAACGGTTGCTTCAAGGCCAATGAGGCCCATAGAGCTGGAGCTTATCCTGGTTTCGGTAGTGTGAAGTGGAACAGATGATATTTCATCTCTCAGACAGGACACTCGTCTGTCATAGGTTTACTTCCTAAGCAGAATATTCCGGTACCCAATTTTCAGCTGGGTGGGGAGAGGAAAAATGGTGTAAAGTGTCTTTTCCAAGGTCACAACACGTTCACCTCCTGGATTCGAACCCTGGACCCTTGGATTAGGAGTCCAATGCTCTAACCATTCAGCCATCACGCAACATGAAATACAGGTTAATGTTAGTCTAATTGATGTTGAGATAAAGTTTAACGCATTCAAATGTATTGCAGCTTTTGGTGTCTACTCTTAACTCTTTCCCTAGTTAATTAACATTCATTTTTTTGTTAGTTGACTTAAGGGACGTAATTATCGGTTGTGGTTGGTTCACAAAAGTGTCTATTATTTGACTTTAGATGCATATAAGTAGATTGTGTCATACATCAAATTGTTGGAAATTGGATAATTAATACAAATATAACATATTATGGTTTAGAAAGTATATGAAGTGAAAGGACAAAGAATATCAGAAAGATGTGTGAATGTTTTTTAAACAATTATCTTTTACATCAGTCCTGTTCAATTTTGCCAATACTAGGAGCTCCAAAACATCCTACATGAAGGCAGCAGGTATTCGCAAGTAAAGTGTATCCAATTCAGAATACTCCATGAACATTTTTTTGTAATCCACTCCATAGTTTTCTGCCTTTTCCTTTACCTTTCCACACTGACACAGCACGTTTCTTTTTTAGGTAGCTCTCTCACCCAAGATGAACTGTGTAGCCTTTGAGAATCAGAAGAAAGTTTGTAGATTCTAGATCTAATTCAGAATGAGAAGCCAAAACACATTCTATATCTCGATCAACCCATTGAATGATCAGCTTTCGGGTTTCTATAGCTGAAATGGGTCTTTTATTGCATGATGGAAATTTGCCTGACAGCCGGGGATGTATACTGGAACTCATGTTGCTAGGCAGATGTAAACAACCACAAGAATTGCTTGATAATTGAAGGTTTTCAACAAAAATTACACTGAAAATGCTGAAATTTCCTTTCAGAATTGTATATTTTTAAGACAGGAATTGACGGTTGCACAGGAAATGAATGGGAATGGCTTTATTTGATATATATTTTTATTATTCTTTTCTTTCATGAAAAATTTTTTTAAGTCAATATCCTATCTATTTGTATTTGTTTCCTTTTCAGCTCTGGGAGAATTTGACAAAACTGCTGATGAGAATGTAAATGTGGATGAAGGGAGCTTCACTGTATTGAAAATGCAAAACATTTCGTACCTGAAAGGTGGTCAGGGTCCCAAATGGGAACTTGAAAATACACCCGTCAACATAGATGATCCCAAGTATCATGTATCTCTCACCAATGATCTCGCCATTCTTGACACTCCGGTGTCTTTTGATGGAAATAAGTACAAAACAAAACTTGTTCATGTTACCGGTGCATTCATCCAGACAGAGAGCCATGCGTACATCTTAAATGTGAAATGTAAGTTCAGATGTGTCACTCTGCACGGAGGAAAAGCAAAAACATATTGCATGTTTTTTTTCCTTGCATAATAAGATAAAGATTTAAACAGAATGTCATCATCATCATCATTGCCCTCACCCTTATCAGGGTATAGGCCACACACAAGGGATTTGCACTTCCTTCTGTCCCGGGATAACTTTGCCAGTTCTAAACAGAATGTTGAGAAACAAATATGTTGTAAGACTATTGTAAAACATGTTTACACCTTTAAAAATGTATTGCCTGTTGAGTTGACTATGATTGTGTAATATCTGTTACTCTGGAATACCCTCTTCTTAAATCAGTGGCCAGAATGTCTTGAAGCCAACCTTGAAATCTATTGGCAAATGCTCCTTACTTTTAGTGTAAAAATTACTGCCCATGTTAAAGACGCCCTAGATTTGCACAGGTACAACATTTTCTGTTTTGTGGTGTGGGCTGAAAAATACTGAAAATCAAGACTTAAAAATAGGAAATGTAAAGAATAAAATGAAAAAGAAGAAATACTATTCTTATAAACTATAATTATTGAATTTATGACATCATCTCAAAAATGAAGCAATCGCTTGAATAAAATCTCAATATAAAGATAACTTGGCCCAGTATTTGTGGATTCTGGAGATGTTGGGAATGTCAGGAGCCCAGGAGGGGAATAAGGCTAGAGCAGCAAAAATCTTTCCGTTCTCTTGACTTGAATATCCCTGTATAAAATCATTCAGAAAATTAATTGTCATAGTGAAGGGCTTTGTCACTATTTTATTTTTACAGCGATCGCAAACACAGGTACATTTACTGATCCAGAGCTTGTTATTCCTCCGAGAGACACGATTGCTGTTGTTGATGAATCCGATGAAGTCATATTAGAGTGTGTTATTAATGGAAGGTAAGTTCTCATTCATTAATTATGTCACAAACTAGTCCTGCCACGTTAGTGTGGCCTGTGAGTAGAGGTAAGCATCTTTTGCTTCTGACCTCCAGGGCTGCCAATATTGGTACTTTTTTTGCAGCTTCCTTTTTAAAAATTTGTTATGAAAGTTGTCCTTTTTAGGAACAAAGTAGAAGTGTGATTTGTTTTTTTATGTTTTGAGTGAAAAAAAATGGTGTTACAAATTTTTGAAAAATGCCTAATAAAAAGATTTTGGCTGGTGGTAAAATGCCTGTCAGGGAAAAAAAACAACAATGTATTTCATCTACGAAGCATCACTTAAAAATGGAACGATAAATCAGTTTTACTGATAATACATTTTCTCTGTGATGCATTGTTGTTTTTAGATGAATAGAAATAAAAGTGTTTGACTTTGAATATTGTCTTGTGATGCATATTAGCTCATGTGTTTGTCAATTAGATATTCTGGCTTGGAAAACAAAAATTTTTTGTCAATAAAGTTAACAAAAGCAAAACTGAATAGTCTTTTGTTGTGTTTGTTTTCCCCCAGGCAAGGTAGAAATTCCTATTTCAGAAAAATAGGAAGTAGAACAATTTCAGAATATTGCAAGCGATAATTATTTCCAAGCAACAGTGTGTCAGAATTTGTTCATAACTCATATAATATTTTTCAAATAACTTGTTACAGGCCATTGACTAATCTTCGGACAAACTGGTACAAAGTGTCAGGAGCAACCCGAACTGAGATTTCACATGGCAACAAATACAGCCTTAGTGCTTATGCACGTTTTCTAACAATAAAGAATGTAGAAGAAGGAGATGCAGGAATTTATGAATGTGAAGGAAGATTGACTGGAAGACCAGGAATTGTCAGTGCAAATGCAACACTGACAGTGCATGGTATGGTTTTATAACAAAGGGTTATGTTAAATTTGGGTTAGCAGTGTGAGAATCCTGATAGGTGCCAATCATTAAAGATTGTTAAGTAATTGTTGAATTTTTTTTTTTTTAATAAAATGCGTATTGAGGAGTGAGAGAATGTTGACCTATGTATGGAATTTAAAATAAAAATGCAGAAAAATAACGAGCAGTGAAGTGATAAAAAATTAGATCAGTATATATGTTGTAGATATTATTTATTTACAAAGAATTTTAATGATTACTGTAGTCAATTAACTCTCATTACGTCATTCTTATAACTTTAAAAAAATGTCCATTGTACAACAGCCTGTGGTTTTCTTTAATACCTCTGTTGAAAAAATGCCTACTAGTTTTTAAAAGATTTGAATTATTGTTGTAGATATCTTGCTTCCCATTTTTAGTAACATAGTGCATGGTGAAACTAATTGGACTAAGGGGCATTATATGTATTCAATGTATAGGAAAATTGAACAACAAAATAATTGTTTATGTACTTGTTTCTTTCCAGTAAAACCTGTGCTCCAAACCCGGCCTCCTCTTGAAGTGACCAAAGATTTTCAGGAGTCTTTTGTTTTGTCGTGCAAGGTGCATGGAGTTCCAAAACCAAGTGTTGAGTGGTATTTCAATGCAAGGAAAATTTCATCATTAGGTGGAGATAGGTAAGTGCTGTATGTAATACAAGAGATAAAAAAAAAAAGTGAAAAAAGAAAAGAATTACTTAAAAAAGAACTGCCTTATAATAAGCAATGTTGTTGGAGATTCAACTAACAATCTTGACAATAATCATTGACAACAGCGCCTGTTAGTTTTATACATTAGATTAATGTTAAAGAATTACACATGTCATAATATATAAATATCTTTTATTCATATTTGTATTTCAGGTATGAAGTATTTTCAAATGGCACCCTTTCTATAAACAATGTGGATCTGCCTGACTCTGGGGTATACCAGTGCTTTGTCAGAAACTCTGCCGGAGAAAGTGCCACTTATACTAAACTCCATGTAAACAGTAAGTTGTTTGTTTGTTGTTTTTTTTCTTTTGAAAAAAATTATTTTCTGAGTGTCTCCCTCCATTTTTTAGCTCGTGTGATGGAGCAGTTTTGTGGCAGCTGTACTGTAAGTCAGGTACTATAGCTCAAGTTGAGCTGCAGGTTAATCTTTTCTCTGGTTTTTTCGGGGATGTGCTAGTTACAAAATCAAATAGAAAAGATAAAAACAATTAGTGTGCATGCAATCAGGCTATTCAACAAAGACAGTAAAAAAAAAAGATTCCTTTCCACTATGCTTAGTAGCTGTCTGAGGAAAGCTTTTCACGGTATTCAGTGTATTTTCAAATCCAGATCTTTCAAAATATATACTCCCAAATGAAGTGATTAAAGGGAAAATATGATAGACGACATTGATCTTGTCTTGGCTAATATATATATGTTGGATTTTTGTTTGTTTGTTTCAATATGAGAATGAAAGTGTTATATATGTGTTTTAGGTGCTGAGCCGACAATGGTTGTGCCACCTAAGAGTGCAATTGTTGCTGAAGGAGAAGATGCCAAGATTTCTTGTGTGGTTAAAGGAGGACCCAAACCAGTGGTTTACTGGACTACTGGTAAATAACAGGCTTGTAACACATCTCATAAATGTAATAAGTATGTTAAGAATGACAGGGATGAAGGCGCATTTTTAAATGATTAGAATTAGGGTTGATTGAAATAACAAAAATGTTCATAATTTTTTTTTCTAGCTTGTTACTTTTTTCATATTAATTTTTTTTCAATATATATATATATATATATATGTATGTTAGTTTTATGACTCAGAAAATCTTTTTTCAATAGTTCCTCAAGACAAAAATGAAGAAGTCAACGTAACAATAGGCGGACGCATCCAAATGGCTAATGACAATGAACTGTTGATTGGCAAAGTAGAGATGGGAGACTCTGGCTTGTATGTGTGTCATGCTGTGAATCTGAAGGGTTCTGTCTCTGCGAATGCTACACTTGGTGTAATAGGTAAGATTTGTCCACTTTCTTTATATCCTATTGATAAACCGAATTTTTACTGTACGAGGGATAGAACAAGTCACAGAAAGGATCTTCAGGAGAAAAGTAAAGTCGTATTCTTAGCTGAAATGTTTTTAAACTGTTCTTGGTAAAACAATAGTGTTAATAAAATTGCTATCAATAGTTAGAACAAGAAAAAGAGGATGGGTGCATCCTTTAAAAGAGAAGAGCTGATTGTGTTGCCAAATGAATATTTTCAAGTAAGCCATGATAGTATTGAAATTCAAAAAGAAAATAACTTGTTCAGAATGTTTACTCGTTAATTTGGTCAAAAGCTTTAAAATGCCAGAAAACGCTTTTCCATATGTTTAATGTTTTGCGTGTAATGTCGATCAAACTGATTCTGAGATATACCATCGCTACAAGTCTAAAATTTTGTTCTCCTTGTGGCACCAAAATTGCAGGTTCATGATTTAGATAACTAATAATAGAATAATAATAATACAGTTAATAATCATAATGTAGTAATACAAACATTCCAGTGAAAATATAAAAGTTGCTTCGTTATTTTGTTTTCAGTCAAAACTGAGATCAATCTGCCCCCGCAAAATGGTTCAAAGATTGTTGCCACTGACGTCTTGCTGAGCTGTGGGGTGAAAAGAGATGTGACTATCATTCCAACATGGACATGGTACTTCAGTAAGGCACCAGACTTCAAGGGCAGGCAGCAGATCTTAAATGAGGCAGATACACGTATCTTCCCCAATGGTACTCTTATCATCTATGGAATCCAAGGTCGAAACAGTGGGAAGTACGAGTGTATTGTGACATCTGAGGGAGGCGATGACAGTCGATTTGCCCTGATAAATGTTATTGGTAAGGTTTTAATCCTAGTGTGCAAACAAACATCCTTTCCCGTCTCACTTTTGTTACAATTTTTATTTTCTTTTTAAAGGTTTTTAAGTGTTTGAAGGTCAATCTTTTTTTTAACAGACAGTACTGAAAAAAATGTTAATGTACTAAGAGAGTAACAGAATGTTTTCATTTAGTTTATAGTTTATGCTGGAAAAAAAAAAAGAAATAGGCTGCTTGCTATGTGGGTTACTTGATTGAATAAAAAATTGATATGGACCAATTGTAGAGAATCCATTGTGTTATTGATGGCTTCAGTTGTTTTTTATATTTATTTTTTATTTTTCAGATCTTCCTGATCCACCAACCATCACAAGTGTCAGTCTGTATGATCCAGAGCCCAACAGTGTTTTGATTAATTGGACATTAACTTATGATGGAGATTCCCCTATACTGAAATTTGTCATTATGGTCCGTCAAGAGTCTTCCTGTAAGTAAAAAAAAACATTATCATCATTACCCATTATGGCCTGATGAAATCAATGAAGCGCACTGACATTTTGATTATTTTTTTTTTCTCAAAGAAAAGCTACTTTCAATGTATACGAGACAGATGGCAGCTAGCAGTGTCTATACTTAAAAATCCCGAAAGTTTTACTGTAAAGTTCAACTCCAGTCTATTATAATTATTAAGTTCTCTAACAAATAAATGGTTAGTCCAGTATTGTTGGTTGAAAAATACTTACAATGAGGATTTTCTCTGACTTTATAGCAGAGGAACTAAGAAGAAGATATGAAAGAGGAAATTGAATCGTCGTCAAGTCAGAATTGGAAAATGTTAAAAAGTAGGCTTCTTACATTGCATAGAATAAGCAAAAGTGGAAATATTTGTGTGTTTGTTCACTATTTTAGTCAAATGATTTAAGTTTAAAAACATGTGTATAAGACTGATAAATTTTATATGAAATTAAATTAATTAATTAGACAATCACAACTGGTAAATTAACAGTGGGACAAACATCGTGTCTTTTGATGGATTTGTTTACACTTTTTGTCATGATTTTATGCCATTTATTGTAAGATCTTTTGCTAGTCTTGAATCATATTTTTGTGTTAATTATTTCACCTGTTCCATTTCAGTGGGATTCAGTGTAAATGGTCCGTGGGAAGTCATCAATAACAATGTTGACCCAAAGCTTCGATCAGTAGTCGTAAGTGGGCTACACCCTTCAAGGTTTTACAGGTTCCAAATGTTTGCTGTTAACGAAGTGGGAAACAGTAGAACAAGCAATAAAGCTCCAGTTAATGCGATCAAAATGCCATCACAACGTAAGTAAATAAAGGTGGTCACTGGATTGTTTTAAGTTGTTTGATTTGTTGGTGAGATGAGGAAAATAATCAAACAAATCTTAAATACTGAGCAGCCCTATGCTCCTCCAGGAATGAAAATGATTAAGTCAAGTTAAATACTGAAGTACTTACTGGAAACTTTTAAATAAACTATCTGTATTTGAAGCAGAATGTGTATGACAGTATAGATAGTATAAACTGTTATTGAATCTTGGCACATTATGATAATAAGATACATCACAAACATTGATGACTCAAGATGCACAACTATGTTCTACAAACATTACTATGTAATGTGAGGACAAAATAACAGAAAAGACACATAGAAAGAAACGTAAGAAATTATAGAGGATGGTCCGTTTTGGCCTGAGCTGAAAAAGTTCTTTTACCCAAATCTTGTTTGTGTTCAGCACCGAGCGAGTCCCCGGAGAACCTTTTCTGTACACAAGATGGAGAGCAAAGGATTTTGGTTCAATGGGATGCTCCACCTGAATCCTCATGGAATGGAGAGCTTCTTGGATACATTGTGTTTTACAAGGTAAAACAACCATTAAGAATGAGCATCGTTATTTCAAACAAATTTACATGAAATCACTGGCTGCTTAGGATGAGATTTTGGTTTTAGCCTTCTAGATATTACTCATTAGGATTTTTTTTTTTAACCTGCTAAGACCAATAGATGTTGTCAGTCACATCTTTCTGTATTCATTTCTTTCATTGCATTCAGAATTAATTGTCAAGTACCTTAAGTTGATATATGTATTTTTTTTTTATATTTTAAAGTAAGTGAATGTTTGGAACAACAATTTTTGTTTTTGGCAGATTACATCAGTAGTAAAATGTAAAAAAAAGTGCATACAACAGTCGTTAATTAACTCATTTGCACATATGGACTTTTTAACTATAATTCTTAATTAGCTTGTATTGATAAAGACAAAAAAATGTGTACGACATATATTTCTTGTAAAATCTTTTTTATCTTCTTATTTCAGGTTGATGCATTCAAGGAAGACACAGAAAAGGAGACTGTAGTCAATGGAAAAGATGCTCGATCTGTCACCCTCACAAACTTGGCTTATAATAAAAAGTACAGGGTGAAAATTACGGCTTTCAATGAAAAAGGACGTGGGAAAAACAGCACAGCGTTTTATGTACCCACCCTTCAGGGAAAGCCTTCAGCTCCACCATCCAATGTAGTTTTGACTTCTCCCAATTCAACTACCATTCGAGTTGAGTGGGACCCTCCTCCTCAAAGAGAACTCAATGGGATCAATTTAGGATATGAAATAGAGCTGTACAGTGGAGGAGACTTGAAGAAAGTGGAAATGGCGCCATTTATTCAGTCGAATCCAACAGGACGACAGGTATAAATTACCTTCAGTTTTCAAATTACCATTTGGTAATGCAGTAAACTTTGATATAGCACTGGAATGGCTAGGACAGATATATTTCCAGTCCCAGATCCCCAGAGAGGGTTTTTTCTCAGTACAGTAATTAGCCTCATTATTATTAATCTAAACAAAATGTTATAGTACGTAGGATGGTCAGCAGTAGTTCTTGATTTGCCTCATTTTGGTCAGTCAGTTATCCCAGTGCCTCATTTCAGATACACTTTGACAAATAGTGTAGGTTTCTGATTCCTCTTTAAAAAATATATGACTTTAGTACATTTACTTCAGCAGGTAGAAAAACAGATTTGTACTAAAGTAGCACTCAAAACTGATGTTCATTCTAAGATTCATCTTTGAAAGTAACATGTTATTTTCAACCATAATTGAAAAAAAATTTCATTTATTTTTGGCTGTTGGCTGATGCTGGAAGCCGAGAATGTTTTTTCTCTACAACTTTGATTGTAGATATTGTTACAATTGCTTGTTTTGACTTAAAATTCCGTGAAGTGCTGTACATTTCTAACTTTTCATTTGCACACACTTGTTTTATTTCAGGTGTACGACATTGTAAACCTTATGAAGTATACAGAGTATGCAATTCAACTAACATGCCGAACAGCTAGAGGAGCTGGGCCTAAGAGTACCAAGAAAACGATACGCACTCAAGAAGATGGTAGGTTCATGATAACCAGCATGGCTCATTTCCTCTGGAAGAGCAAAAATAAGATAGTTTTCTTTTCACCCAATAAAGAAAATATACCTTATCATAGCAAATTGTATCATGGATTACTGTTTAGTGTTACATACAAATAAGTAACACTTTATCTTATAAAAGAAATGCATAAGCCAGATTTGTAGTTCAGATATCTCTTGCACAACTACACTTTTTATTTGCCCGAATATTGTGCTACTTGATTGTAAAACCATGGACATGTTTACTATTTACCGTAATCATATTTTGACTATCAGTGTTTTTGTGAATAAATAGTTAGATAGGTAATTATTGCGTAATGATACTTGTATTGTAAAAAGAAAATTGTAGTGGTTCTCGATTAATGGTTTTCTTGACTTTTAGCATTTATATTTAAAGAGCTGAAGCAGATGTAAGTCATGACAAGAAAGGTATCTTGTTTAAAGATTATAAAAGTTAAGATAGATGATGTAAGATTTTTATTATGTGTAAGCATTGGATGGGGTAGTAACTTTCATTGATTTCTTCTAGTTCCTGGACCTGTGTTTAACCTCCGTATTGACAACGTTGAAGACAAGACTTTACGTGTCAACTGGTTGCCACCAAGGGAAATTAATGGAGTCCTGAGAGGTAATTTTGTTATTATATTCAAGGAATTCTGTACACAAATGTTGCTTGGTGCAATTAAATATATTGAGGCTAACACAAAGAGGAGGATGAGATTATTGGTATCGTATTCAATGAAAGTTATGCAGAGTGAAAACTTGTCTTTCATTTTTATGTTTTTACGTGTGTTTTTTTCACCAAATGAAGATTTAATGTTGGAACAGTTGTTTTTATATGTTGGTTTGTGTGAATTCATCCTTTGGAAATTTTGTTTAAATGATTTTTTTTTTTTTTGTTCTTAGGATATTTGATAAAGTATCAGGTGAAGAATGATCCTTCAAGTATTTTGGATATCGAGAGAGGCCCGGATGCAACAAGTCATACTTTACAAGGCTTGCAGTATGAAACTACCTACGTTATCTCTGTACAAGCTCGAACTAATGTTGGGCCAGGCCCAGCTAAAACCACAGAGATTGATTCTGGTGTCCCCCCAGGTAAACTGTCAGAAAGAAGGGAGCAATGAAACTAATTATATTTCACTGATGCTGTTTGACCAATAGACCAATCTGTTAACCTTCAGAAGCAATGCACACAATCACATTTTTGCTCATTCTTGTGACCTTAACAAGAAGCGGAATTATGAATCGTAAAATGAACATGAACAGTAATTTATTAAGATAATGTAAGGGACTTGTTGAATAAGTGAGGACATTTTTAACTTCATGCTCTTGTTATCTAAATAGAAATGAAAAGTGTAAACTTTGACATTTTGAACTGATTTAAAAATGTGTCATTTAGAATGCAGAAATGTTAAGTAAATTGTTAATGGTATTAAACAGCAGAAAAACAGGTTGAATAAAGCAACAAAAATGTAATATGATCTTTACATTTTCGCTTTTTTGAAATTATTTGAAACAGATATTGGTTATTTATAAGTACTGATTACAGCTATTTATCGTAAAGAATTCATAAATATTCTTTAGATGTAGAAAATGTCTTTTTATTACCACAGGAATACAAATCTGCCTTTCCAGAATTTATTTATAAAACGCTGTGTTCTTTTGTGCAGAGTTGCCTGGGCCACCTTCTTCCCTGGATGTGACTAATGTCAGGGATAGGTCATGTTCCTTAAAGTTTATCCCAGGCTTTGATGGCAAGACTGTAATTACAACATGGATTGTGGAGGTTTGTATGCAAATCTGCTTTGATTGGTGGTTTTTATGAAATTTTCTTCTCTCCTGCGTTTGTTCAAAATATAATTAGTGCATTTAAAAAAAGAATGATTTTTAAGAAATGTATCATGTGTCTCAAATATTATGCCTGATTGTGACACCCCTTGTGTCTCATTATATCATGGATTGAAAGTCGTGCAGTTATTAGAATGCATTACATCTGTAAACTGAACCTTTGGTGTAGTCAGTTATTTCAAGTCATAATTTTGTCTTTTTGATTTCCACTTTCACCTTCGAACTGTCGTTCTTTTTCTTTTTTTTTTTTTGAGGGAAAAAGGGGATGGGGAATGAGGGTGGTTTGCTTGCTAAAGGCAGATGCAGTTGCACATGCAGTGCACATTGTGAAAGCCCTTCAGCTTTTCCTCCGAAGTGGTGAGTGTCATCCTTGTAACAAGCAAACTGAAATGGACGTAAAGGCTTGATTTATAAAAAAAACTTCTCTCTGTACCATTTTATTATCTCATCTTTTAATGATGCTCATGAGTGACATAACTCTGTTTCAGGCGCAGATAGGTAGCGAAACAGATTGGAAGAACATTTACAACTACAGTGACCCAAGGGCGAATGTTATTGAAGTTAAGAACCTCAAACCCTACACCAAATATACTCTAAGACTGAGAGCAAAAAATGTTGTTGGCATAAGTCGTGAAGCCAGTGAGCCCAGTGATCCATTTGAGACAGATGAAGCAGCCCCTGGGATGCCTCCGGACAGCCTTACTCCTCGTGCTATCAGTCCTACTGCCATGAAGATACGCTGGAGGGTAAGATTAAAAATTTATTGTGGGTTAGCGCTTTCTTCTCTTTGTCATCCACCACCTTATTTTTCTTCTGACACACTAGGTTTTGTAATTTCAAGCGGTATTTAAAAAAAAAAATCTCTCTAAAGTTAATTTTGCTAATGCTTCAGGGAGCCCGCTTCTAGGAAATATTGTAGTTGTGCAATAATATTTCTGTCTCGTTTGATGCTAATGTTAAGTTTGCATTTCTTTTCCTCAGCAAATACCCAGGACTGAGTGGAATGGAAAATTTCTGGGCTATAAAATTCAGTATCGCCGATGGATGAAAGATGTTGATGTTAATAATACCTTGCAAGCCAACATAGACTTAGTACGGCAGCAGAAATGGTCAGAAGTCGTGCTGCGAAATGGAAGTACTGTAGATGAGCACACTCTTTATAACTTGGAGGAAGGGATGGATTATGAGATCAGGATGGTGTCGTATAATGCTAAAGGAAATAGCAAAAATAGTGATGTTATCACGGAAAAGACAGATGAAGATGGTAAGGGCTGAAATTTTTTGTTTTTTGCTTCTTTTTTTTTTTTTGATGATCCAGTTTTAACTATCATTTAATGATTGGTTAAATTTGCTAGTCCCCTCAAACAAATTTTGCAGAACACAGAAAGAAAAAAAAGAACAATGTGATCTAATCACACTAATCAAATTTAACAAAAAAAAGGAATATTTACATTTCAACACATTCTATTTTTGGCGTCAAATAAGACGGAAACTTGTTAATTGTGAAATTGCTCTGTAGTAGTTATTTACTGCCTCTTTTTCAGTGATAAAACCTATAAACCCCATTATAAATACATTATGATGCTTAGTTTCTCCAAATTTGACCTTGCTGGTGATGCTAGTGTAACCTCTGTCCTGTCCTGTAAAATTGTATACTTATGGCTTAACAAGAAATTTCTCTTCTTCTGGAAGAAGCAGTGCTGGGATTCAGTCCACAGACAATGAAAAAATGACACTTGGATAAGTGATGATCAGAATTTGGCTTCTATGCAATTCCTCTAACGTTACCCAAAAGCACAAGTATCAGTTTACCACAGTCATTTTTGGAAAAAAATTACCCTCACCAATATTCTTGTATACCTAGTTTTATTTTAAGAAGGCTGTATCTCTGCTTCAAGGTGGTATACATATATTGAAGTTGGAGGCAAAAGTATGAGCATTCCCAGTCTGATCAACACAAAATTCCTCAAAACACATGTATAAAAGCCTAATGTGGCCAGTTTAGTAGGTTCTATTGTTGGGGTTTAAGACTTGTCATTGTTGTGTTAAGTGAAGTTTTGTTTCCTTTTCCAAATTGAATTTTGATGTAGCATTTTTATTGCCGATAGAGAAAGGTTTCAACATTTGAATTCTTAAAAAGAATATTTTTGAAAAGTTTAGCAGGTTTTATCATTGTGCAGAAGGTGTCAGGTCATTGTAAGTTCTTTGTAGGTTTGCATACTCGTATTAATATGATAAAGTTATATGTATTGCTTCAGAAACAGGTTTTTATAATAGCTTGAGACATTATATTCAAATGTGCTCCTTGTCAAATATTATGAATTTTAATTTCTTTCTTGCCAGTTCCATCTGCCAGTCCCCAAAACGTGGCTCTATATGCCAGTTCATCAACAAGCATTGAAGTAACATGGTCCCATGTACCTATTTTACAACAAAATGGAAATGTGACAGGATATAAGGTATTAGAGTTGTTCTTATCTATCGTGCCTTTCAATTTTATTATTCCTGTAATTGTTTTGTGGTTTAAGTGTGGTACAATTGACCACAGATACCACAAATACCACAAATATTTGAAGTTCATCTCTATCATGCTTGGATTCCTGATTTACTGATATAGGAACCTGAATAATTATCAGCAACTCAGATCTAGAAATATAAACTTCATCAAATTTTTTTTTTAATTTATGGGAAACCTACATTTTTTAAAAGATGTAATTTTTTCAAACTCAACATGTAGATGCATCTCATAATGTTAAAAAAATGCTTTTAAATCTTATGTTCTTTTCTTTTTTATTGTACCAGATTTCTAGAATGAAAATATTCCAGGCAAAAGGAATCTATACTATATATATATTTGAGTAGGATTTAATCAATGTGGTCAGAGTAATCTCAGCAACAAAGGCAGATTGA